>JAYEVE010000912.1:0-153879 GCA_036346375.1 Guadua angustifolia | reverse complement strand
GCACTTGGTCTTTCCCTGTAACCGATTCCAGTATTTTCCGTGTCAGCGATGTTGCGTCAAAGCTTGTAGATACAGTGACCCAGATGATCTTATAATCCTTCACAACCTCATCTTGTTCGCATATGCTCTGAACCAAAGTAGTCTTCCCCATACCACCATGACCAACTAGTGAAACGATAGGAATCCGATTAGTGCTCATCACAATTTCAGCCTCTTCAACTGATGTCTTCTTGGTCAGCCACTCTATGATACATTTCTTCTCCATTTTTCGGCCAACAAATTTAGGTGCACTTAAGATCGAACCTGTCTGACGATCGTTGTTGGTAAAATCTTCCTGCCGCTGATTGCCAGATGCAGCTCCGTTGAGACATTCTATAACTGCAAGAATATCTGTAATATCCGCAGCTGCCTTGTTTAAACCATCCATAGCTTTCATCAGCCTCTTGAGTGTGCCACGGTGAGTTAATTGTTTCACAGTCTTGTCAATAAAACTGACACGCCTAACAGATCTGACAGCTTTATGCCTCATCTTAGCAAGAGAGGAGCCATAGTCACTAACCTTGCGGTCCTTGGCCTTCTCCTCAAGCTCGTAGTACTCGAGCTCGTCGATCGCGTCCTCAGCCTCCTCGACCGCGTCCCTTAGCTGCCAGAACCATGCATCCAACGCTCTGCTCTTATCCTTGATTTGATCCGGGCTGACGACATCGAGCAGCGCTTGGATCTTCGGCATGCCCCTCTCTAGCTTGCTCTTCATCTCCTCCATGCTTTCGGCACTGAAGTAGCCGTCGAGGTAGTTGAAAGACCTGGTGACGATCTCCTTGATGACAGGAGCTGCCACCGATTTCCCTGCAAACACCAGCGGACCTGCAGGAGCCATGTCGATGTGGATGATGGCGCGTGCGTTCGAGAGACGGATTTTGCTGAAGCAGGAGCAGCGGTGTGTGTGGAGAGACCGTGAAAACTGAAGGACCAGGCTATGAAGTCTGGACGAGTGGCCAGAAAAAAAAAGAAAAAAAAAAGAAAGAGAAGAAGTAATCCAAGTTACTCTTTTCCGCCGCCATGGGGCCGCAACGAGACGTCCGTTTCATCTCCTCTGGCGTCAAGCTCCCGAGCGCCGCCCCTGACCCGGCGCCCGCCCTCCTCTCCGCCGCGCTCCCGTTCGCGCACATCGGCCGCGCCATCGAAGCTGCGGCTCGCCTGGTCGCCGCTTCGCTCATCCCCGTCGCGCGGGCCGACACGGCCGTGGCCCCGCCCCTGCCCCTGCCACGGAGGCACGGGAAGGACGTCGGTGGGGTTGGGGGCGAGGAGCGTGTGCTGATCAGCGAGGTGGTGGTGCGGGGCATGGATGGGGAGCCCCTGGAGCGACCCGATCTGGAGGCGGCGGCCGCGGCGGCTCTGCGCGCGTGCCGCCCCAATGCGGCGCTCACGGTGCGGGAGGTTCTGGAGGATGTGCACCGCGTCGTGGTGAGCGGGCTCTTCCGCTCCTGCATGCCCGTCGCCGTCTTTGAGGTGGAGCCGAACCAGGACTTCCATGGGCTTGTCTGCGAGGGTGCCAACTTGCTGCCGTCCAAATTCTTGGGGGACGCATTTCGTGATCATCATGTTGGCCGACTGCTCGACGAGATGGCGAGAGAGGGCAGGTTATCTGTGCAGCGTGCTGTCATTGTGATCGGATCCTCTCACTTGTTGTTGCCAACACTGATGCTTAGGTAGCTTGGTTTCGTCGAACTTGTGGATGATGGGCGATCTGAGTAACTATTCTTCGCCGGTGTCTTCATCTCTTACTAGCGTTGTTCATACATTTCTTTTGACCTATGTCATCTTAGCATCGATTCGGATTCGCTTAGGCGACACAACTCATTTTAGATGCACTCTATGGACTTGATGATCGTGTGCCTATTGGCTGGCTCGCGAATCATTCATCGTAGAAGTCGAACATCTAAAATTGTTTGTCCGGCCTTGAGAAGGTGGCCGTTGCTATTGGCTAAGATTAAGTGGTATGGCGGCATTAGCTTCGGAATGAGGGTGGTTTGCAACCTTCGGATCTTGATGCCGACAGGGAGAAATCCTAGGTCGACCTTAGTTGGTTGTGCTTGGGCAATGGCCTTGTTGAAGGCATTGTTTTGTAGTCTGAATTTACTCTCCGAGGTGAAAACCTTTGTGCGGTCTTCATTGGTTGGATCATGGCAATGACGGTGCGTGTGTATATCGAGTCCTTCTTGGAGGCGTTGTCATTGGAGAGCTTTTATCGCGGTCCAGTGTTGCTATGATGGTGGATAGCGGCAAGACAATATATGCGTGATGTAGTTTGCCACGGTTCCTTTGTCTTTCTTTTTGTGTGTGTGTGTGGTACATGTACACCCTAAGCGTGTAGAGGCAGAAGTCTTCTTAATATAATTGTATCTCCTTGATGTAATTTACTAAGATTAATAAAAGCTTCTTTTATCGAAAAATGAAGTCTGGACGAGTGGGTGAACCATGCACACATGCCGAGAAATTTAAGGTCTGAGACACGGCAGAGGGTGAAAATTACTGTGATTTTATTCGCGCTAGTAGAGAAGTAGCAGAATTTTCCGCGTAATTATGTGGCTCGAACATGCATACCATAATTAATACATATATGTTTATGTTTGAAATTAGAGTTGTATTTGTTACCCAACTCTAACAATTACATAAAAATATAGTTGCATTTCTTATCAACCGTACACATCAACATGCGAAAGGAGGAGATGGTTTTTTTTGGGTACATACGGTTTTGTTTCGAAGATTTTATTTAGATAGAGAAGGTGGGAGGACGGATAGACTCCCTCTTTATATTAGCATAGACTAGTTGCCAACCTGTGTATTCGTACGGGTTATCAACTTTAGCTCCTTTACGACAATGCTAATATTCAGTGATCGAGATGACTTAAAATATGTAGTACTTTGCATTTGCACTTCAGTTTTGAATTCCTAACAAAATTTCTGGCACATCTCAAAATTCACCTACCCCATCTATGGGACTTTTAGAGACATTTCATACATACAAAATCTTTGGAGTTGGTGGAGCGAGTATTTCTAGCTCTCAGAAATTTATGGAAATGAGTTGTAGGTACATTAAGAGTGTTTAGATAGATCATCCTATTTACATTTTAGACTAAAATATAAACTTAATTCACTTTATTTTAGCGCATAAATTTGAATCTGAGCTGGAGTTGGGAGCTGGAGCTCTCCCAAACAGGATCTATATATCTTCCTCCCAAATTGGTTCTTGCCTATCTTCTTCAAACCCTTTTGAGTCCACGGAACCCTCCTCCATCCTCCTCGTCGTCGGAGCCTCTCTGCCGGCGCGCTGAGCCACCCGCTGTGGTCGCCAATCAATCGCTTGAGCATTTCCCCCTTGAGCTCCTAAACCACACCGCACATGCACCTAAGCCACTTCATCATCCTTGTGGCCATCGTCCCGTCCCATCTTCATTGTTTTCGTCGCCGTAATCATCCTCGTCATCTCTTTTTCCACCAAAAGGACCCACCACGCCTGAGAACACGCTAAGCTCCTGCCGTTGTCACCGTTCCACCAGTGCAACACAGCGTTATCGGCAAGCCTTTGGGCGGAGCCTATATTCGTGTGGGATGAAGGGCAGGGGCGGATGTAGTGTTGAGGGAATGGGGTTCGGTGACACCAATATCTCCGTATTAGTCTCTTATACCCCCTGTTAAATATTATTGATGACCCCGGCGGTAGATTAGTGTGGACCCCAGCCTCAATGCGCTATGGAGAATTTAGGAGGGGCCATATGGAATGGGAACTACGGTTACTAGTATACTACTAATCACTAATTACTAGTATAATCATGACTAGATAATTCTTCCTACTAGATAATCATGGCTAACACTACTAGTAAGTAGTAACTAGTAGGAAGCTTCCAACCAACTCCAACGTAACATACTAATTGAACTTGACCACTTGAGAGTGTTCACTGCTCAGAAAGAGGAAAGAAACCCGGCCCAGTTGACCGGTTCGCAAGCAATAACCAGCAAACAGGCACCTAGCAGCCCAAAGCCCAAACGCAGAAACGCTACATATAAGCCACGCAGGTTTTCCCAGATGCGCAGCCATGCAAGACAGCAAGAGCTTCGTTCTTTTTGTTTTTTCCCCTTCGCGGGAGGCGGGAGCGCACGCGACTTTTGCTCCGCCCGGGCGCCGGGCGGCGTGGAGCCGTGGATGCTCGGCGACGGCGAGTCGGCATCGCCTCGGTTCTTTCCTCCCGGCCTCTGCTCAAATCTCTTAGCTTTGACACCTCAAGCCCCAATGTTAGGTTAATATAATCCGATTTCTTGATTAAGTCAATGACTTTATCATGTTAGGGCATGAGATGATGAGAGTTGAGACAGAATCATGATTTTGATCTTAGGGTTTAATTTTTGACAATCTAATTTCTCAATTAGTTAGTCATGATTATTTAATCGTCTTGTGTGCATCTTGGATTCTTGAATTCTTCTTACTGATGAATCGAGGATTTCGTTTTTCCTAATTTGTAGGTAGCCTAAAATAATGGAGCTATTTTAAAAGGAAGACACCACCACCTAGTGATGTTGATACTCCCAGCAGCAGCAGCGCTCCAAGAAGAGTTAGAGGACACGTAACATTGATCTGCTTGGCAACACTATTGATCCTTCGCTCGGCTCCTCTTTTGCCGGTGTCATCAAGAGAACACGTGGATCCGCCCACGATGAAGGGAGAGAGTGCATGAGGATGATAGTAGAGCCAAGAGGGCACGTGGGCTTTGCTGTTATATGTTATATATAAAAGCCCCAGGGAATGCCGGATGGGGAGGGCGTCCACGTGTCGCGACCCCAGCGAGGCTCCTCGAAAATCCAGAAATCGCGTTTAGGTCCTTTCGTATGTTATATATAAAAGCCCCAAGGAATGCCGGATGGGGAGGGCGTCCACGTGTCGCAACCCCGGCGAGGCTCCTCGAAAATCCAGAAATCGCGTTTAGGTCCTTTCGATAAAATTAAAAATCGCATTTAGGTCCTTTTGGCGGTTTTTAAGTAAAATAGACTCGAAAAATATCGAAATTATGTTTAGGTCCCTACATGCGGTTTTCGAAAAAAACACAGATTCGTCGAGGGTTTATAGCTGAATTGGAAATCGCGTTTAGGTCCTTTCTTTCAATTTTTGTAGACTAGACCGAAAAAATTGAAATGACGTTTAGGTCCTCCACGCGGTTTTCTAAAAAGCGGATTCGTCGAAGGTTTATAAGCGGTCCCATAGATTCGCGTGGGGTCCTTCCACAGTTATTTTGCAAAAAAGCGGTTCTTTAGGCCGGAAGATTTTAAAAATCGGAATAAATAAATAGATCCTTCCACGGTTATTTTGAAAAAAAAAGGCCGTGGTTCTACAAATTCGATTTGCAAAAAACTCATGCGATTTTTTCCTCATGGCTTGTGCATCTAACTCAACCTAGTAACTTATAAAGGCAAAAAGCAGATGTTTCACCCGTTCTCTCTCTCTCTAAACCAAAAATGATATTTTAATGTGCCTAATGTCCACCACAAAGAATCACCATATTTTAGTGTCTCTCAGCAAAGACAAAAAAAATCAATGTCGTATAACACATACCACAAAATTTGAGTTTCCTGCAACCAAATTTGCCTATTTTTATCCTACTATTCTATTTTAATAGAAATAGCAGTGGCACAGCCCACACGCAATGCAACCGACTTTGGTGTGTGTATATATATATGGCTGCATATGTGGTGCAAATCACCCTTACCGTGAAAACTCCGTGAAAACTACCCATAAAAGTTTTGAAACATTCTCAAAAATTACCATATATATAGGGAGGTGAGCCTCTAAAATCTGCAAAATTTGAAGATGAAACTCAATCGCATTAGAAAGATATGAAAAGGACAAACAGCAAAATAAATAGTGCTAAGCAGTGAAAAATTACTATTTATGCTGAATTTGTCTTTTCATATCTTTGAGATACGATTGAGTTTCATTTCAAAACTTTGCTTATACGCCAATATAGTTTGCAGGAGTTTTCACAACTTATAGGTGGTTTGCACGGAGTGTTCACCGTAGTTTTCACCGTAAGGATGGTTTGCACCAAATATGCCGCCTATATATATATATATATATTAGCAACGATCCGTGTATACAGACTTTTAAGTGTACACTGCTCATGCACACCAACTAACAAAAGTTACGAAAATTTCTGAAAAAAATTATAGATGTACTTCATAGATTGCTCTACCTATGTATAAAATTGTAAGTTCAAATTCATTATATATCAAGAGTTACAAAAAGAAAATTCTAACAAGTTTAAGAGTTTAAACTTGGGAATTTTCTCATTTTCTCTCGATATATAATGAATTTATCTAAACTTCATACATAGGTAGAGCAATCTATAAATTATATATATATATATATATATATATATATATATATATATATATATATATATATATATATACGGGGAAATATTAGGTATAATGGTGAATTAGTGCTAATTCCGTGCTAATGGCATGTAGAAGTTTTGAAAAATTCTCAAAAATTACCACATGTAGGTGAACCTCTACAACCCTGCAAAATTTGAAGATGAAACTCAATCTCATTTGAAAGATATGAAAAAGACAAACAGCACAAGAATAGTGCAAAACAAGAATAGTGCCAAAAGCATTAAATGCGATTGACATCTTCAAGTACTATTTATGTCTGAGAATTTTCAAAACTTCTACAGGCCATTTCACGGAATATATATATATATATATATATATGGCAAATATGTGGTGCAAACCACCCTTCCAGTGAAAACTCCGTGAAAACCACCCGTAAAAGCTCTGAAAAATTCTCAAAACATTACCATATGTAGGGGAGGTGAGCTTCTATAATCCTGCAAAATTTGAAGAGGAAACCCAATCGCATTTGAAAGATATGAAAAAGACTAGCATTTGCCCAATATATATGTGTATATATATATGTATATATGTTTGTATGTGTATATATGTATGTCTATATGTATGTATGTATGTATGTATTTATGTCTATATGTATGTCTATATGTATGTATGTATGTATGTATGTATATATATATATATACATACATATATATATATATATATATGTCTATATGTATGTGTATATATATATACATATATATGTCTATATCTATGTATATGTATATGTATGCATACATATATCTATGTATATGTATATGTATGCATACATATATCTCTATGTATATGTATATATATGTATACATATATATGTGTATATGTATAGCAACTTGTGTGGTGCAATCGAGGCCTCCCGTGCAATCACCGTGCAATCCAACTAAGAAAAGTTTCAAAAATTCTGAAAAAAATCATGGATGTACATCTCATCTTACCCCATCTACATATAAAATTTCATGATCAAATTCGTCCTATGCTAAAAAGTTACAAAAAAGACAAATTTCTGACAAACTTAAAAAGTTCAAATGCACTCAAATTTGTCTTTTGTAACTTCTAGCATAGGACAAATTTGATCATGAAATTAAATGTATATGTTTCAGACCTGAGGAACATGTATATATATGTGTATGTGTATATGTATGTATATGTGCATATGCATGTATATATATGTGCATATGTACATATACATATATATATACATATATATATATATGTATGTATGTATGTATACATATATATGTAATCACATATATATGTACATATATATATACATACATATGTATACATATGTATGTATATATATGTACATATATGTATACATATATATATATATGTACATATATATATATGTATGTATATATATATATATATATATATATATATATATATATATATATATGTGTATATGTATATGTATATGTATGTATATATGTATAAATGTATATGTACATACAAATATACATACATATATACATTTATACATACATATACAATACATATACATATATACTTACATATACATATGTATATATACATATATACATATATATACATACATAGATATACATATATACATATATACATACATACATATACATATATACATATATATACATATACATATACACATATATAGATATATACATATACATATACATATACATATATAGATATATACATATACATATATACATATATACATATACATATATGTAGATAGATCACTCTGAGACTTAGTATTATTTTGAGTACGGCCAAAAGCCGATGAAAATAAGTTATTTTCGACTACTTCACGGGTTGTCGAAATTACTAGTCGATACTGCCGAACCGCTCTGTGGCTGCGTGGCATATGTATTTTAAATGCGGCCTGTGTATCTATAGTTTTCGTTTCTGGGGTTTTGGCGGGTTGTGTTGTTTTCTTAAATCAAGGATTTATTCGGAAGGACAAAAGATCGGTTGTCTCGCAGTTTGGACTCTTAACGAAAAGTTTTGAGTTGTACCGGGTGTAATTACTGCAGATCCTTCTCCAAGCCTTGGAATTTCATTCGGTTGAGCGTAGATCCCTCTCGCAGGCATTTTCAGGGGTTGTGGACCTAATTGTGAGGGTTAGAGTTAAAAATTAGGTTGTGTGGGAGGGGTTTTCTGAAATTTGTCCCTCCCCACCTAACTTTTCACCCGACCCTCATCTCTCCTTCATTTGGTGGCTGTCCTTTTTCCTCCTTGGCTGATATTTTTCCCCAGCCCAGCCCTAGTCGACTCCCATCTCCTGGCGCCACCCCTCCCTGCTGCTCTCTCTCCCCCAGCAAGTCTCCTCGCGCCTCTCCTCCTCCAGTAAGCCTCCAGCTCCTGCGCCCCTCCTGGCTTGGCGCTGCCTTCCTCTCGGCCAAGGCGGCTCCAGCGCGCGTCGCCGTGGCCATTTCCTGGCGTCGCCCTGCCTCCCGCTGCTCGAGCTCCTCTCGGCGCCGTCCCCCTCTGGCTCACTGACAAGCTGAGCGGCAAACACGTAAACACCAGTGATGTAGCACCAGCCGGTGGCAAGAAGCGAATAGGGAGGAGCATCGGCCAGCAGTAGCATTCTGGCTGACCCTTCCTTCCTCCCCTTGGCCTTCTTCCTCATTCAAGTGAGGGGCAAGGTATTGTTTTTGGGGGGGGGATTTGCTTGCATATTTGGTATTTGGTTTCTAGTATGCATGCCATGTGTTTGATGAAATGCCTAGAAGGTGTATGTTGTGGTATCACAATGATTTAAGTATGCAAGGTTGAGAAATAGGCTTGAAATGCAAGAATCGATGCATTGTTAATTTTATACGGATCTATATATCCATATCTGTTGTTCTATATGTTTGCCCGCTAGTGAATTAAAAGGAATTGAGCGACAAATCATGCAGCCAGTTGTATGTGTTTATTAGTATTAGGTTCTTGAGGACTTTATATGGTGTTGTTTACAGAATGAGATATGTATATGTATGTTAGTTGTGTATGAGCTTCTGTAATATCATTCTTACCCTGGTAATGATTGTGAATATTATGTTGTGACTTGATCCTTATTACTTTTTGCTTGGCTCAATTCAAATGTGTGAGTAAAGAATTATTTACTGCCATCTGATCATGATCATTCTATTGTATATTAGCTTAATTGGTTATTGGTTATGCATAAGATCCCAAACTGAGAGAGTTGTCAGTGTGTTCTCCTATTATTAAGTTTTAATGTCTGCTGTCTAGTAGGTTGCCCGGAGTTTCCATTAGTGTGAATTGGGATTGTTTTTGGCAAGAGTTGAGATTTAGTTATGCATTGAGGTATTGAGTCGGACCTTGATCCATTCTTGTGCGTAACGATGTTTTCAGGAGAGTTTCTTCTTCGAGTGGTCTTGACCCGAGTTGCCTCTCGGCGTCGGTAAAACAAGTGCATTCCCTAGAGCGTTATTAGGGTGTTAAATGCTTTGTTTGCGATAAGGTTATGAAAATTCTAATGATGTGGTTACATATCTAGAAGTTGTTCTTAGTATGATGATGAAGATGGATGAATGCTAGCAAATTGGTAAGTAAGTTATTCAATTCCCATTTATTGCATTGCATTACTGAATTGTACTGAATGAGTAGGGTTATGTTGATGCAAATAATAAAGTGATGAATGCGATTAAATGATAATGTGTGTGTTTATATTCGGGTTATCCGGTGCTTATAAACATGTCTATGACCAATGTGAAGTTGAAATAGGATGAAGCGGGTAGATCATTCATGTCATTTGCATTTTTTCAGCATTCATTACGAGAAGAGGTGACCCATGTTGATGTGGGCCTCTCAGACTAACTACGTGAGTACAAAAGTCCTACCTCGTAGTCCATCCACGGATGGGAGCGAGTTAATAAGAGTAGGCCCCGCCACGAGATGGTTGGGATTGAGGGTGCACACAAGCGGGTGTGCCCTCACTTCTTAGATATAGGCTAAAAGGTTGCATGTTGAGCATGAACGCATAAAAGCATTGCATTGCATTGTGTGTTGCATTTGATAAATGTTAATTGACGAGAATGGAAATGACATGTTGAGGATTGAGTCGTGGACTCATCTTGGAATGATTATTGAGGCATGAGTAAGGTTTAGTTACGTTTCCGAGTTGGATGTGGTAAGTGGGACTAGCTACTGCTTCTTTTACTAGATGATTTCAATTAAGCAATGGTTATGTCAAGTGACGAAGTAATTGTGTTCTTACGTTTGGATTTATATGAATTCAAACTGCTTCTTTTTATTTACGGAAGTTAATTAAAGAAATTGTTACTTTATGTCTTGAAGTAGTTGTATTCTAGTCGAATTCGTTACTTTTCATACTTGATTGCACTTTGCTGAGTCTTGGACTCACGCTTGATTGTTTTTTCTTGTTTTAGGTACTTTGAAGCTGGCACATCGGGTTGGGAGTAGAATCACGTCCACGACTTCGGTCTCCAACAATCTACTTAATTGATTCATTAAGTTGGATGTAATTAATGCGGTTGTAATGTGTTGTCCGTCGTGGTGGTGTTTATTAAATGTGTTGGATGTGCGATTGATTAGCTAAGGACCTGCTAGAATGATATTATAACTGCAATGTTTTCTATCTGCTGAGTGGATGTCCTATTTTCTAGAGAGGTCATCTTAGAAATTTTGTAAATTCGGTGACTTAGTTTAAGCCGGTTTTAGAGTTTAGTGGTTGATTGCGGTCAAGTTAAGTAGAGGTGTTAGGTTGTTATGTCCTCTTCGATAATTCTCGTTCAATTGATCTTGTTGTGGAGAATTATCGTGTGTTGGTAACCCTTTGGACATGTGTAGGTCCGAGGGGTGTCACTAGTAAAACAAGGTTTTTGGTAGCATCCGGTGGCGTTAGGCGTCGGTGTTATGGGCTTAGTATCGAGCGGCTTCCAGTCCGTGGTGTTTGAATGTAGTGAGTAATTCTAGAATGAATTAAAAATTTTGCTGTGTGAAGGTAGAAACATGGTTTAGGTTGAACCTTTAAAATGTGGCGCTAGGGCAATAACCTTAAAACTTGATGTAGAATGGTTAAATAATTTAAAACTTGACACACTCTGATGCACAGTAAGAAGGGATGGGATATCGTTGCATTGTGTTACAATGTTCTTTTGAGATTTATGCTATGTTGATACTTGTTAATATGTTATATGCTAAGTCTTGTTAAGGCTATGGTAGTATTTATGGCTATTCTTGAAGTGGTAGATTGCTTAGAGTGCGGTGGGACTCCTTGCGCCAAAAGATTCGGCCTTGTCGTTAATAAATAGTGTTGGTTGGTGTGGCGGTTGAAAGCCAAAGACCTTGGAAGATTCATAACCTCGGGTAAGGATAGTCCTAGTTCCTTTGCCGTAAATCGGAGAGTAATTAATTTCTTGTTTTTCGTGGTTGAGAAAAATTATTTTGGTGACTCTCTTTTGTCATGGGAGCTTATGATTTATCGTGTTTTGGAGTTTGTGGTCGTGACAAGGGTTGAATCTTGTCGTGCGGTAAGTGAAGAAATTATACATTGCTCCTCTTTTGGTTCCTTTGTGGAGAAAGTTATGGATTCCTTCTTGTGTTGGTTATTCTCTCGGTTTAAAGAGTGTTGTTGTACTTCTGCTGTAGATGGGAGCGTTGATGGAGTAAGTTTTCTGGGCTTTGACTTATTTTGTCTTATTGGGTTTAAGTCAAAGAAAAGGGTTTTTTGATGTTTCGCCTCATTGGTTGATGGCGGGGGAAGACATGGAATTTTCATGTTGTCGTTCTCCAAGTTGAAGTTTTGGATTTGGGGCTTTAAAGGAAAAAGTGTTATTCGATCGATTCGCTTTTCCTTCCATGAATTGCTTTGTGTAACTCCTTTCCTTTGTGGAATTTTGGAGTTTGATGATTGGTTTGGGGATCTGTTGAATAACAAGGCTCGAGTCCTGGCATTTTTCTAAGTCTTTTGAGAGTCGAGCTTTTTTGGAAGGTTTGGTTGGCTTTTCTAGAAAAGAAAAGAAAAAAAATCGACAGTTAGAGTAAGTTGTGGGTGATTGGAGACCTTCCCGTAGAGGGTTAGTAGAAGGTGTATGTGGTTGGGATAAGGGGGTCAACCCTAATTGGATAGATGGCAAGAAGTATTTTGTGGGTCATGGTGATCCAAGGTTATAAGTGGAGATCTAGAAATGGTTTTTGCGTAAGGATACAAATGATCGTGTCAAAGAAGTAATAACAAGTTTGGTTGAGGAACTTGTTACATAAGTTGATGGGGTTCAATTGTCTAAATCATTGGAGACTTAGATAGTTGATCTTGTGTTCGTCATATGGTTGACGAATAGGAATTTTGGATGGCAAGTTAACCTTTTGAAGGCTGCTTTGAAAAGCGATGTTTTTGAAATAGATTAGGAAGTGGTTTTGATGGACAGGCTGAATATGGATACAATCTTAACCTGTTTCCCCTAATAAGTATCCTGAGGAAATCAGAGTGCTTAATCATGAATCGATGTGATGAAAATTTTTGGGACTACTCCAATTCATTGAATCACGCCGCTCCGTGACTGTGGTTAATTATTGGCTCAAGATATGCGTACAAAATATACGCTTAGCGTGTATGAATGGATTGTGCCTTTTAGCACCTGAACTTTGTTGTCTTTGAATTTGTTATCTAAAAGAAATGAATAAATGTAACGAAAAATATTGGAAGCTCTTGATTGAGAGATAATGGTATCAATAGCTTGATTGGAGTTGGATGTAAATAAAATAGGAATGATCTTGTGAGTGTTCCAAAAAGTGAAGTCTCTTGTGGGTATTAAAAGAGATCCTTATTGGTGAAATGATTTTTCGTCTGGGAAATGAAAATTTTCCCTCCCTGTTGGGAGAAAAGTGTTGGTTATTGGATGATATCTTTCTTTTGGTGAGAGTGGGTTTTTTTTCCAAAAGTGGAGTTTTGTTGTGTTGTTCGTAATCGAGTGTTTCCTCGATGTGAAGTTTTCCACCATGGAGTTTAAGGTGATGGAAATGCTTTATGTTGTTAAGTGAGAATTTAGTTCTCCCCAGTTATTCTGTGACCGTTTTTTTTAAGAAGGATTGTGTGAAGTTCCTCTTCTCAGTTGAGTTTTTTCCCCTTGTGCATTCTATTGCATTGATTTCAAGTTGAGGAGAGTGGTTAGTTTTTGTAAGAGAATCGAGATTCTCTTTGCTTTCTAGTGTGAGGAAAGAAAATGATTGGATGTGGATTCCTAGTTTGAGTATAAGTGGGATTATGCTCTTTGTTTTGGTTCTTTGGGCAAGATCATCCTAGAAGGAGAACCAAGTGTGGAGGGGTTTTGATGAAAATCCATCCTGTGTGGGAGGATAGGGCGATGCTGTTGATCCCTTGGGCATGGGGGATAGTTGTGTTGGTGGATTTATTGGAATTGATCAACAATGCGTTATTGTCTTTAGTGTGTCGGAACCCTCAGTTTCATGGGTTGGACTCAATGTGGGTCAGTCGGAAATGGATGGTTCAGTTGTGAACTTTTTCTTGGAGTGGTTGTCTCGTTGTATGAGACAAGTTTGAAAGAAGGTCAAGTACGATTTTGGGTTATGAGGGAATTTGATTGGTGCCCTGTGGAGCTAATCATTTCGATAGTAAATAATGATTATTGATCCTGTTGTTTCCAAGGGCAACTATTGAAAAGATAAAAGTTGTGTTTTGATTTCCTAGAGGATTCCGGTGTTAAATGGTTAGAAATAGTGCTATGTTCGGAATTGGTTAGGAGCTAGTTGGAATAAAGAATTCTGTGTGTGGCTCTTTGGTTAGAAAGGTTAATCAATGAGGAGATATATGAATCATGGTGAATCATGGTGTTCTTGGTTCTTAGGAGATTTGAGTTTAGAACCCCAACTGTTCTATCGAATAGAATTTAGTGATTCGGTGAAAATTGGTTGGATGCTTAATAGAGTGATGTTAATCTGCAGTATGGAATTTTAGAGAGGAGATTTAAGTTGGGTGTGTGAAATTGAATAGAGAAATGAGAATTGAGTTTGGGAGTTAGTATTATGATCTTCGGGAAGAATGGTTGGTTGATGGGAGGTGGTGTATTGAGGCGTTAAAGAAGAGTTATGCAGTCGTCCAGTTAGTGTAGGTCTTTGAGAAAGACACGGCTTCGGAGTTTTGTACCATGTGAGTTGAGAGTCGGAGTGAGTGTTGATATGTTGATGGATGAAATGAGTTCGGTTGCTTGCTCCTTTCATTTGGCAAAAAGCGTGGTTTGAGTTGAGGAGTTTTCTCTTGCGTGAAAGTACGGCTTGTTCTTTTTGGGCTTATTGATTTTGGCATTTAGGTTTCCATTGCTCTCATGGGTGAGTATTGAGGTGTTGAATTAAGTCGGACTACAGTAAAGGGAAAAGTGTCATCACTAACTTGTTTCTGGGGTTTTGGCCGGAATTGTGTTGTTTTCTTAAATCAAGGATTTATTGGGAGGACAAAAGATCGGTTGTCTCGCGGTTTAAGACTCTTAACGAAAAGTTTTGAGTTGTGCTTGGGTGTGATCTGCAGATCCTTCTCCAAGCCTTGGAACTTCATTGGCGTGGTAGATCCCTCTCGTGAGCATTTTAGGGGTTGTGGACCTAATTGTGAGGGTTAGAGTTAAAAATTAGGTTGTGTGGGAGGGTTTTCGAAATTTGTCCCTCCCCACCTAACTTTTCACCCGACCCTCATCTCTCCTTCATTTGGTGGTGTCCTTTTTCCTCCTTGGCGATATTTTTCCCCGACCCGGCCTGGCGGACTCCATCTCCCGGCACCACCCCCCTGCCTGCTGCTCTCTCCCAGCAAGTCTCCTCGCGCCTCTCCTCCTCCGAGTAGCCTCCGGCTCCTGCGCCCTCCCCTATTTGGTGCTGGCTTCCTCTCGTAGCAAAGTAGCTCGGCCAGCGTCCGCCTGACCATTCCCCTGGCGTGCTGCCTCCTCCCAGCTCGAGCTCCTCTCGGCGGTCCCCCCTCTGGAGCAGCGGCAGCGTCTGAGACCCGGCACGCAGCGCATCACCGGCACCAGCCACCAGCCCGATGTGCTGCTTGGCAATGATAAGCATGGCGGGAGGAGCGCCGGCAAAGAGGAAGCATCGGCTGCGACCTTGGAGTATGTGTTTATTAGTATTAGGTTCTTGAGGACTTTATATGGTGTTGTTCTGAGAATGAGATATGTATATGTATGTTAGTTGTGTATGAGCTTCATAATATCATTCTTACCCTGGTAATGATTGTGAATATTATGTTGTGACTTGATCCTTATTACTTTTTTGTAGCTCAATTCAAATGTGTGAGTTAAGAATTATTCACGCCATCGATTATGATCATTCTATTGTATATTAGCTTAATTGGTTATTGGTTATGCATAAGATCCCAAACTAAGAGAGTTGTCGATGTGTTCTCCTATTATTAAGTTTTAATGTACGCTATCTAGTAGGTTGCGGAGTTTCCATAATTAGTGTGAATTGGGATTGTTTTTGGCAAGAGTTGAGATTTAGTTATGCATTGAGGTGTTGAGTGGGACCTTGATCCATTCTTGTCATGCGTGATGTTTTAGGAGAGTTTTTCT
Source organism: Guadua angustifolia (assembly GCA_036346375.1). Taxonomy (NCBI): domain Eukaryota; kingdom Viridiplantae; phylum Streptophyta; class Magnoliopsida; order Poales; family Poaceae; genus Guadua; species Guadua angustifolia. The sequence goes on along the minus strand of JAYEVE010000912.1, from coordinate 137,905 downwards.
TCGAGTGGTCTTGACCTCGAGTTGCCTCTCGCGTCGGTAAAGGCAAGTGCATTCCCTAGAGCGTTATTAGGGTGTTAAATGCTTTGTTTGCGATAAGGTTATGAAAATTCTAATGATGTGGTTACATATCTAGAAGTTGTTCTTAGTATGGTGATGAGGATGGATGAATGTTAGCAAATTGGTAAGTAAGTTATTCAATTCCCATTTATTGCATTGCATTACGAATTGTGCGAATGAGTAGGGTTATGTTGATGCAAATAATAAAGTGATGAATCCGATTAAATGATAATGTGTGTGTTTATATTCGGTTATCGTGCTTATAAACATGTCTATGACCAATGTGAAGTTGAAATAGGATGAAAGCGGGTAGATCATTCATGTCATTTGCATTTTTTTCGCATTCATTACTGAAGGGCGACACATCGACGATCGGGATCACCAACCGCAAGAGGTGAGATGGGGATTCGATGAGATCGGGACCCGAAACTCGCTTTGCTCAAAGCGGAGGCGAGGAGGAGATCGACGATGAATTAGACAAGGCGACAACGGCAGTGAGGCAGAAGATTTATCTTGGTTCGAGCCCTGCGGAGGTAATAGCTCTCTCCGGTCGCCTTGCGGCAGTATTCTTAGCTATTTTTGAGTACAGGTGTGTGTATCTGACTCAAGTTCAACAATAGCTACGTCTAGCTTCGAGCTATGGCGTGTTGTGTGTTGTCTTCGTATCCCTCGACGCACATCCTTGGTCTTATACCTCCTCTGCATAGCGGATGGGAAAGATTCAGGAAGTGGCCTTCATACGTTAATGAAATGGCGACCGCCGGACTTGTTACGCGCTCACTTCATCCCACGACCCGTGCTTTGTATGGCCAGGTCAAGCGTATGATCCAAGAAATCCAAGGGTGGACTCTGACGAGGCGAGGAAACTACCGAGGCTCGAGGTCATCGGGCCGTCTTCGGGCAACGCGCTCTAGGTCGAACGCCTCGACACACACCCAGTGCGTTGTCGAGGGGTCTCCCCAGCTTCAGGTCATCGCGTACCTTGGCGGTCAGGGGCGTCCGAGCCTCGTCGGCTAGCCCAGGGTTAGGTAAATGGTACGGAACGCGAGCCGACCTTGAGCCTCTGGCGGGACGATTTTGGAACCCTCGAGTTTGAGGTCGAGTCGAGGCGAGCATCGCCCGTGTAGTGATGAAGCGACACTGGCGCCTCTTGATCTCGAGAACTAAATGCGGATGCAAGCGGTTGATGGACACTGCTATGTCTCGAACCGCAACTGAACCTTAATTACTGTCAAATCGTGGTAAGTGCGTCCTTGGCTTGTGTTGGATTTGGCGGCAGTGCGGCCTATAAACTCAAAACACGGCTTTGTGAGAAACTTCCGGCGGCGCCCGCCGTCTTCAAGCCTCGCGTGCAAGAAAAAACCTCCTCGCTTCGGCCAGAAGTCGCCCGCGATCACCATGGCCAAGCCCAGGAGGAGCACGTTTATCGCTTGCAAGGATGAAGGAACTGAAGACCACAGGGGCGCTTGATCCATTCACATGCATTCTGGGTGCCAGACAGACAAAGCACGCCCGGGGGCGGCGAGATCGTTTGCACCAACACTATGTCCTCTTCGACTGCGGACCCCGAAGCGAGTTCTCTCAAGTGGTCCTCACCGATTCTTGAATCGAGCTCATAAACTGATCTTAGAACTCCATTCTTACTCTGCCATCTTCTCCCACATGCGAGGGGTTCCTAGAATCCCTCCCAACCCCTCGCTCTTCTTCGGTACTTGGCCTCTTAGCTCTGGGAAGGACCCAGTGGTCGGATGCCTCTACTTAGGCAGTGCGACGGAGGCTCAAGTGGTCCTTCCCAAGATCCAAGCTCGGGACTCCCTTGGGCCATAGTCGGCGGTGGTTCTGAAGAAAGGGAACTCGGCCTGTTGTCATCATCGAGGAAAGCCCGTCGGCGGAAGAAGAGAGACCCCGGCGGGCGAGTCCAGTAGACAAGAAACCACTCGCCGCCATTCATCTACTGCCGTAGCGGTCTCCTGCGAGCGGTGATCGTGTCGACTTCCTGCTTGAATCGGTGTCCCCCCCTGCGGGCCAGGCGCACCGTTCTCTGAGATCAAGGGCGCATCGACTCGACCAGCGAGAATGCGTCTGGTATGCCTCCACGCCTCGTGGTCTTGCTCGAGTCTACCCTCAATCTTCTCTCGAGGGTGGCTCCCCTCTTGCGGCCCGAAGGAGTCTTGGGTTGCCGCCGGGATGAAGCGAGATGTTGAAGGCGTCGCTGCTTCTCCATAGACGACTCCGTCTTAGAAAACGTGCTTTCCGTGAGAAGGCGAGGTAAGCCATCCCGACCAATGGCTCGACTGGCGACCACAGAGCCCTCCTTGATCCTTTCGTATGCCTTGAAGACCATCACGAGGCATGACCGTCTGACCCGGCGGATGCTTCCATTGCCGAGAACAAAACAAGGGAAGAAGAAACTTTCCCGGCAAGCGGACGCCCGAAGGACGAAGAAACCTCATGTCGAGTGGGGTGACCGCACCATGGTAGGATCCATTGGTCGAGCCCCAGTCCGTGCTCGTGTGCCTTCTTTGGTTGATGAGTTTTCCTCTTTCGCGGTGAGCCTTGTTGCCCGCCAGGTCTCAGAGCCCTCTCCGGCTCAGGGACCTCGAGCTCGAACTCCAGCTGCGGCGGATGGCGTGGAGCCCGACCGCAGGCGCAAGACCCTCGGTCATGAGACCGCATAGCGAAGTGCCCCATCGGCCTTGAGAACAAGACCTTCGCCGAGCCCTCAGCGAGGCGGGCGTGACCAGAGTAAATTCTGGTTTCTGGACTCTGTCTTCCCAGTATCCTTCAGGCTTAGTGTATGTTTTTGATCGCAGACCTTGGCGCCCAAGCTCGAAACTTACTGTTTTGTGATGGTATTTGTTGTCGAGCGAGTCAGTCAGTCGGAGAGCCGACTCCTATGTTGGCCTTGCCGACCCTCGCGTAACGGACCCGTCAGTCAGCAGAAACCTAGTCGGTTGGCGAGTTAAGACCAAAGCGTCGGCGACTTCAGGACGAAAGCTCCGGCCGCGACAATGCCAGTTCGACTTTCTTAGCAGCGGCGGAGGGCGCCTGTTGCTGACCTCCCTGAAGTCGGCGTGAGGAAGGCACCAGTCACGGCAGCCTGACAGCGGAGAGCTGACGCTCTTGCCCACCGTCGCTTGAGCGCCGAGGACGCGTCTGAATCACCGGAAGCCACCACATGCGCCTCGAACTGCTAGACGAAACACTTTTGGGGCGGTGAGTGATACCTCAAGCCACGGAGGATGATCGCTTGGCGGCCAGCCACCGCCCTCCGTGGCCGAGCAGGCGGAGCCCGACCAGAGTCGAGACCAATCTTGCCCTTGTACCCTCCTTGGAGGTTGGGCCTCGGGAAGAATAGCGGATCCCGGTGGCCAGCGTGGGAGGCCGAAGGTCTTGGCTCGGCGTCTTGCAGGTGGTGGTTGCGGCCGAGCCTCACCCTAGGAGGCCGTGGGCTGACGAAGAGATCTCCCATGATCGTATGCGATGATCGCGAGGAATATCTGGCAGCGCAAGCCTAGAGAGCAGTTCGGGGAGTAAGGACTCCTCCACATACCTTGTAACTTGTAGCTTGAGTTCCTTATTAAACTTATCTCGGGCCACCCCTCTGTCATGAAAGCGATCGACAATGTCTCCCAAAGTGCGAGGCTTCCAAGAAACACGGCCAAGCGTGCTAAGGGGCCTCTGAACATGGTGGAGGCGTGAGGCTGGCGCTCGAGACTCATTAGGACCATTGAGGTTGATCGGGGAGGCTCGGCGAAGGCGAGGAACGAAGAGCTTCGCGAGCGATGTTAGCCTTGGGAGGATTACGCCTGTGACAGAGGCTCAAGCAGACTAGGGTCTCGGCCTTGATTTGGCTTCAAGGCCGTGGAGCAAGCGCCAAAGCGCTCGGCCAAAGCGCTCGGCCAAGTTGAGCCTGTGAGGCACCAGCTCGCGGTGTCGGGCGCCTTCAGCAGTGGCGTCCCAGACTTCGAGGCCAAAATCACAGGCTTGAAGGAAGCTCGGCGCGCACGTGAGGCCCTCGAGGCCGGCGAGCCAAGGTCGTGGCCATTTGGAGAAAGCTTCGCGAACAAGCGGCTTCCTCGTGGCGTCCTCGAAACTTCGAGCCAAGGTATCGAGCTTGAAGGGAAGCTCGGCAGCGCCAAAAAAGCGGTGGCGGCGCCATGGCCCAACTCTAGGACACACGACAGAGGCATGGGCACTCAAAAAGCTCTCGATGCAGGCGGTATCGACCTTGAGGGCCAAGGTCGACGAGCTCGGCGAGGAGAAACTTGCCGTGTGAGATGATCTGTGTAAAATGCTTAAGACAGCGATGTTAATAGAGCTATGCTACTTTTGGAAAGTGAGGACTCTCCCCATTCGTTTCCTCGCGAGCGGGAGTTCATTTTGTGTTTGGCCTTTTAGCTCCTGATCAGCGCCGAGTAGGTCATATACCAACGAGGATACCTTATCCGACCCGATTGAGTGGGGAATTAGACAACCCCTTGTGCCTTGGAGTGCAAAGATGTGCCTTCGCGAACATGACTGCGAATGGAGAAAAAAGTTCGCGAGGGACATAGACGTGACAGCGATGATAAGAGATGGTTACGCTTGGGACTAACGTTTGAATCACAACGCGAGCGGCGCCTACCTCCCTCTGATCAAAGTGGCGAGCTCTTGGGTGGGGCAGAGACGCAGGGAGAGCTAGATTGCGAAGAGGTTGAAACTACGTTTAGCTCATCCACTAGAAATGGAGCGTCAAGCTCGCGACATAGACCAGAGCAAATCTTACTGCGTCTGAAGTCGTGAAGAAAAAAGGAGCCTCGAGACAAAGAGGACCCGTATCAACACAGTGGTAGCGAGACATAAAAGCGAGAATAAAAGAACAACTTTATTGAAATTTAAGGTTATAGAGGTTACATAAAACTTAGAGAGGCGATCTATATGTTCCACGAGCTAGAGAGCTCCTACGCCATCGGGCATAAGCTGGCCAGAGTAAGCCCGTCGTCTGTTGAAAGCGACTCTATAGGGGCCCTCACCGTGGGGATAACTTGTTGGTGTTGGGCGAGGCCACAGAATCCGCCTCAGGGCTGGGTCCCCAACAAAGAGCTTCCCTTCAGTGCGTCTGAAGAATGCGTATCGTGAAGAGCTTATAGGTAGTCGCGTTGATAGTAGCGATTGCGACATCTTACTTCTTCTGCGAGGTAGGTCGAGGACAGCTCGTGCTTTCGAAGTCGACTTGGTCGACCAAGGCGATACTGGCGAGCCAGTCGTAACCTCGGGAGGCGGGGCGGCCCGATGCGAACACGGTTTGGAAGGGTGTGGACCTCGTGGCTCGACTTGTCGTGATGCAGATAGACCATGGGGCGGTGGGAAGTTAAGTCCACCCGGTCTTCGCAGCGGACGTTCGAGCTCATACGCAACTCGTTCCTTGGCATGCAGACGATTTGCGGTTAGTCGCGTTCCTTTGCCCGTTGCTCTGGGGGTGAGCCAGCGGCGAAGCATGCTTTGATCTTAGAGTTCTCGCAAAACTCACGGAACAACTCAGCTGGCCCGATGCAGATTGTCGGTGATAATTTTGCATGGAACCCGTGCTTGGTGACCACGAACAAGTGGAAAAAAGCGAGCGATCGCTTGCGGCGGTTATGGTCGAGACAGAGTTCGACTCTATCCACTTGATGAAGGTATCATGATGACGAACAGGAACTTCTTTCCTCGATCGCTTTGAGAAAAAGAAAGAGATGTCGACCCCATGTCGAGAATAATGGCAGGCGGGATAGTGCGGAAGCGTGGCGAGGCGTCTGCGACCGGCGTGGAATTGGCATGCTCGGCGAGTACGAGACGATATCACGAGCATCTGAAGTCTTTGTTGGCGATGTACCCATGCGGAAGGCCTTGCAGACCATGCGTCTGTATGAAGGTGTGTGCTCCACGGAGGCTGGTGAATGTGGTTCAGCGGATACTTACCCTCCTCATGCGAGATGCCAGCGTCGGGGACGGAAACATTCACTTGTGAACATACCGTCCACAGTGTGTACAAGCTGCTTGCGTCGCTTGATCACACCTCCTCTCGGCGGAGTCGGGTGGCAGTCGCCCCGCGAAATTGTGGATGGAGGCTCGGCCGGGAGGGATACTGCCGACCACGGCGAGCATGACCTCTTGATCGGAGATCGATGGGGCGCCAGCGTCTCGGGGATGGCGTCGGGGGATATAGTCGTCGGAGGAGCGAGCTTGGAGAGAAGATCGCCTTGGGTTGTCCCTCTGGGGATGTGCTTGAGCTCAAGTTCGGAACCACTTCTCCATCTTGCGCACCTCGGCAGTACTTGCCATCGAGTCTCCAGAGCCTTTGGTAGTCCTTGTTGGCCCGGGTTGATGTGGCTGGGAGTCACCCTTCACGACCAGCGGCGCCGTAATGCTGCCTGGCTTCGTAAGCCCGAGAGAAGGGCTACATACTGCCCATTGTTGGTTTGATGGAGAAGCGAACCCGCATTACCTTAGGCGAGGCCATGTGTGGTAGAGATAGGATCGGCCAGCGCAGAAGGATATTGGCAGTCGAAGAACATGACCCAGGGCTTCTCCTCCTCGACTGGAAGTTCGGGAGGCGAGTGCGGCGATGCTGCTCGACCCGCGTCGGCGAGCACTTGTGACTTATATGGCCGTCCAAGCCACGACACGGGCGTCGAATGCCGCTGACTCCATGGCCCATTTGGCGGTCGGTAGCCACCCTCTGGGTTCTCGGGATGTCCCCGGCGAAAGTTGCTCGGGGACGATTACGATCTGCGCTGAAATAGTCACGGCTTCGCGGCGAAGCCATGAGAGAAACAAGACCTGTTGACGTAATAAATTAGGTCTTCTTTGGGACCCGGATTACGCCACGAGCAACCTTGGGCGTGGGTGGTGGCATGAGGTAGAAGCGGCAACCTCTCGGCGGGTTGTGGCGTTATGAGAGAGTGGGGCAGCGGGTATACTACCTTCAAGTCGTCGAAGGACCGCTACCTCTCGAGTCCACTCAGAAGCCCTCATGCTTCTTGTGAGTTTGGAAGAATGGAAGCCCGCGCTCGAGACCTCGAGATGAATCTTGAGGCGGCCATCGCGTGACGTGAGGCTCTGCACCTTGATCGAGGTCGGGGCGCCATCTTCTCGATCGCCTCGATCTTCTCGGGTTGAGACGACCCGGCCCCGATCATGTGGCGAACACCTTCCCGATCGCGCCCGAACATGCACTTCTCGGGATTGAGCTTGATCTTGTGCTGTTCGGTTGGCGAAAGGTTTCCTCAAGATCGCGAATGTGAGTACGCCCTCGGAGGAGCTCTTAGCGATGATGTCATCACGTAGACCTCAAGGTTTACGCCCGTCTGAGGTTTAAATGTCTTGGTCATTAGGCTGACGTGGCCCCGCATTACGCGGAACCAAGCGACATAATTAAGTATAGCAATAGGTGCCAAGCGGCGTGATGAAGGATGTCTTGTTCTGCAAATGCGTCGATAGCCCGGCTTGATCTGGTGGTATCGATAAGCATCCAAAGCTCGGCATCTTGGCATTTGCGGTGGAGTCAATAATCAGTCGTCTGTGAAGCGAAGTTGTCGCCGAACAGGCGAGTTCAACCCCGTATGGTGAAGCGCACATTCTCCACATTCCTCCTTTCTTACGCATGATGGCCCGGGTTGGCGACCACTGGAGTAGTCAATCTCCGCGGATGAAACTAGCCTTCAAGAAGCTTGTCAGGTTCTCCTTATGATGGCCGCGACCTTCTCGGGAGAAGCAGCCTGTGACTCCCCAGGCGCCTGTGTCGAGGTCGGATCTCACGCAACTTGTGCTCGATCACCTCCCTCGGGCAGCCGGGCATGTCGCGGGCTCCCCAGCCAGATATACCTTGTTGTACGAAGGAAGGTGATGAGCTCAGTTCTATTTGGAACTCGGCCGTGCGAGGCGATGGATGCGCGGTCGGTCGCCCTCCTCGGCGGACCTGACTGCGTCGCCCAGCTGGGATCGCGATCGCAACCTTCTGGCGGGTATTCTTCACCGTCGCCTCCGGACGGCGCTAGAGACAACCACGCTGCAAGAGCCAAGGCCTTGGTCTCGCATTCATGTGCCGCTGCGGATCGCCTCGCCGCGGTGATAATGTCTTTGTTGGGGCGAGCGGCTTCATACTTGATAGCCCATAACGGTTGGCCGCCATAAACCTTGACCAAGAGCGGAGCCGCCCGAGAATGGCGTTATGCTGGGAGGTCTCCCTCGACCACCTCGAAGGTGACATTTCGGTCGCTGCGGAAGTTGTCAGGAGTTCTTAGAAGGTAATGGGCAAGACACTACGCCCGGGGATGGTCGAGCTCCGGGTACAATCTCGAAGAAGGGTATGGCGATGTTCTTGACCGCCGTGAGGGAATCTACGTCCGGTCAGCGCTCACACTGCTGACAAGTTAAGAAACTACCGCCGTCGACCAGGCCTTTTAAGCCGTGATGTAGCGATGATGGTCGGGAGTCCGACCAGGCGGTCTTCGGAGTCTCAGGCCCATACAGCAGAGCATCTTGAAGAGAAGGTGATGGTGGCTGACCCACTTGGTGAGGCTGCCGATGGGCTTCAGTGACTGAGTAGATAGCTCATGTGATGGCCTTGACCTCGCGCACTGATTCAGCTGCTGTTGATGGGCCCAGAAGATGACATCGATCCGGCGCTTCGCCTCTTGGGAACTCCAAATCGAATTCGTGCGATGCTCCTTAGGCGTTCTACTGTCTGGTTGATGCGTCATCGCTTGAGAACGGGCATCTCATCTGCTTGAGTCATAGAGGCCTCAACACTCTGCTGCAGGCCTGGGAATGGTGCGTGGCCGGGCGCCCTATGAAGCGGCCCGAACTTTGCCTCGTCATATCGAGCCCCTCAGCCCCATGTGGATCGTGTCGTCTTATTGGCCGGGTGTCGGCCCTCTGTTGGTGGTTACGCTTGGCGAGTCGAATAGACCTTGGCGAGTTTGGATCCCTCCGAGCGATCTCGGACCTCAAGGACCTCATGGCGGCATCTGTAAAAGCGATCACTCGCGGCGGACCTCCGCGCCCCGCTGATCGCTTAAGCTTCTTGAGGGCGTGGCAGTGGTCGGCGCCCTTGGAGATTGGGCGGGCCAGCCTCGTGGGACGGAGACCAAGCTTACCTGATCGTGAAGCGTTTCGGTGAACTGCGTCATCACGCATCGGCGTCTCCGTTCCGCCATCTGAGCGACTTGTTGGCAATGGCGTGGTGATCTCGAGTCTTGGTGGCGGCCGATCGCGGACTCAAACTTGAAGGCTTTGATGGCGGCCTCGTCGAGAAGATGCTCGAATCGAGTTCCTCGTGCGGATGAATCATCGCACAAAATCGCGAGCGGCTTCGCCACCTGCCTGAATGGCCGGTCCAGGTCTTTCTTCCTCTCCGGCGCTCGTAACAACTACGGGAAGTTGGGCGGAGGCTGCTTTGTTGCACCACGACACTGAAGAACCGAGCTTACGGTTAAAGACGAGGTTATGCGGCTTGACCGTCCCAGGGCGGTCGAGGTAATTAGCCATGACAAGCTCGTCGCCCGGTAGCGGGATAGCGGTCGAGTAGATGAACAAGAATTCGCCGGGGTTCTTGGTCCCGTCAAAGCAGCTCGTCGGCGGGCTTGAAGCGAAACTAGCCACCGCAGCCTTGGTCGTCGGAATCATACCTGACCATAAGCGCGGAATGACGCGCCGGTGTGGTAAATGCGTGACAAGGTCCCCTTCTTGCGGATTCGGTCGTAGGCGCCTCGGCGGCCCGACTTCAGCCGGAAACGTCCATGATGCGGTAGCGAAATCGCAGTGATGTAAAAGGCGGTCCCTAGACCTGCGGCGTCTGGCGAAACGTCGAGAGAAGGCCCGCGGAACTGCTGGGTCGACTTCGAGGTCTGTCTTGGCGGCAACAAACTAACCACTGCTTAGAGCAGTGCCCACCGGACCCGCCTTGTATTGCGTCAAAGCCTAAATCAGGTCCGCCGTTGGTGAAGGCGTCTCTGCTTGTTCGTTCAGATGCGTGGGCGATGGCGTGGCGAGTTGTCATCACTTTACGAGGCGGGTCACAAGTGCGACCTTGATGCTGCGGAGGTATGACCTCGGTGCCAGCCGTCGAGCTCTTCGGCTGGGCTTTCGGCCAGAAACTCGACCCTCGCCCTACTCGAGATCAAACCATGACCGAGGCGATAAGCGGGCGCTCCCAGTGAGGCAGGCGGCGAGAGGTTATAAGCTTGGTTGATGGTGACATGCACCATTAAACGGCGTCTTGAAGTCTGCGGATCACGGTCATCCGCATCTCCTCCGTGCATGATAATCGCCATCGAGCGTCTTTGCTCGAGTGGCGGTGGCGGCAGCGAGGATGCGGTGGGTCGCGCCGAATCACGCTCGAGAAAGTCAGCGGCGAAGTCGCCATGCTCCGGGATCTTGATGTCGTTCTGCGAATGAAGCGAAGTAATTGCTTACGGTTGGCGCCCGGTATCCTTGATCGGGATCGCCAACGCAAGAAGGTGAGATGGAAATTCGATGAGATCTGAGACCCAGTGCGCTGCTCAAGCAGCAGAGCGGAGGAATCGGACGTTAGTGGAACAAAGAAGGCGACAACGGCGTGGTAAGATTTATCTTGGTTGAGCCCTGCGAGAGGTAATAGCTCTACTCGATTAAGCCTTCGGCGATATTCTTAGCTATTTACGATGCGAGGGGGTGTCTGGCTCAAGTTCAATAATGGCTACATCTAAGCTCGAGCTATGGCGATGTTGTGTGTTGTCTTCGTGTCCATCGAGGCTGCGCATCATGGTCGTCTCTACCTCCTCTACCGCGGATGGGAAGATTCGAAAGTAGCCTTCATGCACGTTGTGAAATTTGGCTGACAACAGCCGGACTTGTTGCCGCTCTGCTTCATCCCCGACCAGCGGCAAAGGCAGCCGATTAAGCGTCACGATCGAAATCGAGGATCACTACTACTGAAACGGCACATGAGAATCGGTTCTTTTTAGCATTAGAATCGGTTCTAGTGGCGTCGATGTCGATAGATAGTGATGAGGTGGAGCTATCGGAGTCGGTTTGACCCGATCGTGATAAAATGTCATCGAATCGGTTCTTTAAAGGAAGTGATTACGATGAAATCTCATCGAGAATCACTTCCTTAAAAAGATTACGATGACCCATTGAAATGTGCCATTTTGCAAATTCTCCAAAAAAAGCCTGATTAAAAGCAGTATGCACAATATATATCATCACATTCTCAATCTGAGAACACGGGATGCATATATCACATTCACACGAAACGAAACGCTTTAATTACAACACACATATATCATAGTGGTTCACAATATACAACTCAAACATGTTGACAAAATCGGTTACATGGACTTCCTCGATACATATCAAATTGACATATATTATTAATATTGTTTACATATGGACTAGTAGGATGCTTGGGATCTCTAAACACCGCCATCCTCGATATAACTTCTAACGATACCAGGCATAAGTGGTCTCGTAAATTGTTGAGTGCTTTCTTTGTCTAAAATCTTACAGGGGATATTGATCTTACGGAAAAGCGAAAATAAGCGTATTAATTTCAGTTTCAAAATTTCTATGTAAAGGCTAAGTATATTATTATGCGTACATATACCTTAGGGAAAAGTTGTGAGTTGCCGACCCACGATGAGCATGTCTTGCATGACATAGAAGCACATAATGGTCACGCTTTCTGTTGATGGCCTTGTGAAGAGAGAAAAAGAAATTCAGCCACGAAGATTAGATGTCAAAAAATTAATCATATATATGCTAGGCACTTGTACCTTAAATAAACTATCTTTGCGGTGTCTTGCCCTTTTTTGTCGTCGTCGGCCCTCCTTCATCGACATAGTCGAAAACCCCGCATACATTGGAAGCACCATTGAGTCAAAAAAATAAGCGTAGTTAAATTCCTCGAGATGTGTTAGGTTACAATAATGTGCTTACTTACGCAAAGGAAGCTTGATCGCGTATGCCATCGGTCTCTTCTCGTAGGAGTTAAATGTGTAGGCTGTGTTTCACTTCGGAGCGAGGGCGAGTAGAACCCAATGGTTGCTTATTAAATAAAATGTAGTGCAAGGAAATAAGTTCACATACGGTTTTAAGTGCGTACAAGTAATTGAATCGAAAAGTACTACTTACTCCTCATGTGACAATACAATGAAGTCCTTTTAGGACTCGACATGCAATACCCCTTGATGTAGCTAACAGCGAACACGGTTGAAGCCTAGCCAAGGTCGCGGAGACCAAGCTTCAAGTCGACAAACCCAACCGTGTAGATGCGTCACGGCTCGTTGTCTCATTATCCGCACCTTCGTGTTGAATGTGAAAAACATAATGCAAAATCCTATAAAAGTCATGGCGCAAGCTATATGGTGTGATACTCCACAGCGTCCATGATAAATAAAGTAGAAATATCGATGGCTTTCATTTGGTACACACGAATAGATCCTCAAAAGCGGCGAGAATGTTCCATCCTCGTCACGGTGAAAATGTACCATTTTATACTTCACGTTGAAGTCGACTCGGCGCTCTTCGCCTTCACCTTATCAAGGTACCATCCATGGAGTATCTTGAGTCCACTGCCTAGATGATTGATTAAATGCGATGCAATCGGGGCTTTCCATGCTCGTAGGCCTTATAATCATCTGAGGTGCACGTGGCTGTCTGACTTTTCTTTACGGGCGAAGGAGTCTCAGGTCAGGCGATGGGCTTTTAGGTACCTTAAGTGTGTGGCCTCTGTCGGCTTGCCCTCTTGGCGGAAGGAGTCTCAGGCCTCTGACGTTCTCTGAGTCTCGAGGCCTCTGTGGTTCTGAGTCTCGGAGGTCTCTGTCGTAGTTCTCTGAGGAGGCGAGGCAGGAGGAAGCAGGCGAGCAGGCAGGCGGAGGCGGGAAGCGGCGGGAGCGGGAGGCGAGGAGGCGGCGGAGGAGGCGGGAGGCGGGAGATCGAGGCGCGGGAGGCGAGGAGGCGAGCGGAGGCGGGAGGCGAGGATCGAGCCGCTGAGGCGAGGAGCGGAGGAGGCGGGAGGCGAGGATCGAGCGGGAGGCGGGAGGCGGGAGGCGGCGCGGGAGGAACCTCTGAAAGCCGCATATATTTAACTTCTGCGGTAATCTTTGGAATGGTAGAAGGCGTGGAGGGACTTTTACCTTGACCCGTCTGACACCCGTCGTGAGCCACTTGATGAGCGACATGCGTGCTTGCAGAGTGGTGATATCTTCGTTGGAAATCGAGCACATGTGATAAGTCTTCGTGGGCGTAGTCCACTGCACCCTCATGTAGCCCTTCCCCGCAGTGACCATACGCATGGTCGGTCTCGTTGCATGGAAATGCAACCCGCGTGCAACCTCGGCGGAAATCCATCCTCCGTCATGATGGTGGTGGCGCCAGCGGGCTTTTGCAAGAAGTGTACAACGAGAAAAACATTGCGGGAGTTACACTATAGCTTTAACTTCGAGAAAAATTAATTATTACCTTATTTGAGGACCGGTCTTATCATTTTTGGAAGCAATTTGCTAGGTGGAGGCCTGAGACTTCTCTATGAGTCGAGGGCATCGGCTCGACTCTGGGAAATCATCGCCATCATCTCGGCCTCGAGGCGATCCTCCGCATGCCATCATCTCCCCTCTTATCTCCTCCTCCGTGCCATCATCTCCCCCTCATCTCCTCCTTAATCTCCTCCCTCATTTGCTCCCTTAGTGTGTCCTTGGGCGCTCCTCACGCGTGCCGCCATGACCTTGATCTGGCACTTCGCGGCGTCATCTTGAAAGTAGGACTTCTTCGTGTGTCCGCCCTCTCGGCAAGCACCCGCCCTTATGGTCGGACTTCCGATCGCGAGCAGCAGGATGTCCTTCGACCCTTAGCTCGAAAGGTCCCTGTTCTTTTCGTGGCTTACCTCTTCTGTAATAGCGGTCTGAATTAGATTTGAAATACAACAAGTTGGGTCAATTGTATTGTACTAAGTTAGATGTCTTCTGATGGTAGAGGCGACTTGAGCGGTAGCGAGGGTTTGCAACTTCAAGCTGCCGTCGGGGTTTTCTTTGTCTCGCTAATACCCGTTGCGTGCCGCTCCTCGGATATGTGGGAGTAAGGCATCACCGTCCGAGTGGAGTGCACTCCTCGGCTAATCGCGCCGCTCTGCCTTCTTCCCCTCTTGCTTTGTCTGCAAGGTGGTGCGGGTGCGTGTTAAGCCTACAGGCAGCGGTGTTCCTCTCTCTCGATTTGCTTTCTGCCTCAGGCGTACCCTTCATCCTCGTGAACTCCGCCCAAACATCGGGGTCACAAATGGATACCTCTCGAATGGTGTCTGACCTTTCGCGCGTACTTCGCTGTGCATAAGGGTCTTGAAGTGCCTCAAGGCCACACCCATCCTCTTCAAAAATGCCTGAGTCTCGCTTTGGGTTCATCTTCCTCCTCTATAATCCATTTACTCTTAACCTCGTCCCTGGCAGGATTCTTACGCTTTCGGTATGACTTCCTTTCTCCAATCCTTAATTGTTATGGGCACTCTCTCCCTCACCAATTGGCCAGAAATGACAGGTATCGCCCCATGTATAGGAGGGCCCGTCGGACCCGAAGTGGCATTGAGGCGGAGAACACCGGCGTTCTCCTGTAGCCCCTTTGTTTGGTCCTGGGTCTTCCTCACCTTACTCGGCCCTTTAGTAATTGGAACCATGCTCGCCCCTCGGTGACACCTTCTACTCATGCGGCGGCAGGCGATGCTCTCTAGTTGCGACATTTTGAGTTTTCTTATCGATAAGGTCATATGTGTGACATGAGAAAGCAATTTGAAGCTACTATATGCACTTGACAATAAATCTTGTAAAGGATCAGCAGATAATTCATAGTATGCAATTGTTAGAACAAAAGTCTATCTAAATACGTGCGAATGATAACCCTAATCTCTAAATGAGGTTTGGTCCTAATCTAATAGAGGATATGTGGTTCGAACAAGTTCTAAGCCATTATACAACCGGAGAAAATTTAGCGACATCTCCCTTTGTTCTCCAGATACGCGTCTAGACCTTGGTCAAGAGGGGTGTAACATCCGGAAAACATCGAAACATCTACGAAATCCTCTGGATTGTAGCTACTTCGAACTTGCTTGAATTCCATATCATCAGCTATCAAAGCGTGGACAATTAAAGGCTGCTTGCTTATGAATATGCTATTCCGGCATATTTATAAATAAGCACTCTCGAGCAGGGAAACGTGAGTTCACATAACCTAAACTCTAACATATCTGAGATAAAAACAAAAGTAATATGCTTGAAAGTAAACACATGTCTAAACAAAAGTAATATGCTAAAAGTAAACACGTCTAAACAAAATTAATATGCGAAAATAAGCCATTAGCAAAGCGTGATTAGTATATCTACATATAACAAAATGGAACTTAACAAAGACTTGTAAAATATAGGACCTCACAAACATGAAATTAATTTGAGGAAGGACATTGTGAAGATGATCATATCTTGTGACAAATGCCAAAAAAAAAAATGTGACATACTATCCATACATAAAAATTCCCTCTTGCCAATATGACCTTCACACTAAAACAAAATGAAATACCAACCTAGTTCATGCAAGGCTCTGGTTGGCATTCAATCACGAGAAATACAACTTTACATCAAATAGTAAACCATGAAGTAAATTCACTTTTGTGACTTACATGCGTGACTTAGCTCCAACATTTTATATTTCCAGCAAGAATATGAGAAGTCTAAAACAAAATTAACCATGTTTTTATTTGAGTTTCTAGAATCACATTAACCATGTTTTTATTTCCAACCAAACAGGATCAATTATTTGGCACTACTAGAATCACATGAATATACATTTGATAGTAAGCCAAGGCATAAAAAGATTTTAGGGTTGGAAAAGATCTTGAGTATAAGAGCAAGTATTTATTCATTAATACATATATCAATTTGATTCCATATACATGATTCAAAGATGGCCATTCGAGACATAATTAAGGAGAAGTAAATTATGTAGACTATGGCAAACAAGAAAAGAATCATGTCTACTTTGGCAATGTGAAGTTAATTAAGTATGATTGCTCTCAGATTATTGGGTTTAAAATGAAGATTAGAATCTTCACCTCAATCACAAATGGGCAAAACAATTGATTGAGTGTATAAGGCATAAATTCTTACCACCTTAACATGCACAATAAGAGCGAAAATGAGATTCACTTGTTATTAAGTTCTTCTTGAGATTATAAATTCTGACGAGAAAATTTATCTAAGCGACATATGGCGGTGACACTCTAAGTTCGGATCAACTTAATATCGGATCGACTTATGACAATGAATTCATTGCAAAGCAGTAGGGCAAATAGCAGATCTTCTTGCATAATTTATTGAACCAACGAGACAAGTATATCACAAGCAGGTTTATTACCGATAGCAATTCAAAAGCGATAAAATTGAGCGAATAATTCAAAAGCGATAAGCTAATCCAATCTATCCGATTATCGGGACTTAAATGAAATCACAGGGCGATCGATATGCTACTCAAAAACAAGACTTTAGAACGGTGAATAACTTCCAATACCTCTCTGGCATGTATCTCTATCAATTTAAGGCCTTATTCACAAAATAATTGTTACTATCATCATAACCCTAAAATCATCCGCAGGCAATACCTCTCCTTGACGGCAAGAACGAAGAAACAAGTCACGGTACCTTAGGTGAGAAGGGAAGCGGAAGCGAGGGGCACCGGCGACTATAACATCCCCAAAATTTCAGCGATTTGATTAATTAATATTATTTTATTGCTAAATATGAATTTTGTGAATTTTCGGGATTTTTATTGGATTTTACGAAGATTTATTTGAATTCTTTTGAATTAAAATACATTATCTTTGTCAGAAATAATTATAAAAAAGATATTTGCAAAATAAAGTTTTGTGAAAATATTTTATTAAAGTCAGAGAATGTCTCAGTATTTTTGAGAATTTTAGGAATTTTAGAGTATTTTAAGGCCCCAAATAAATCAATGTGGACCTTGATCCATTCTTGTCATGCGTGATGTTTTAGGAGAGTTTTTCTTCGAGTGGTCTTGACCTCGAGTTGCCTCTCGCGTCGGTAAAGGCAAGTGCATTCCTAGAGCGTTATTAGGGTGTTAAATGCTTTGTTTGCGATAAGGTTATGAAAATTCTAATGATGTGGTTACATATCTAGAAGTTGTTCTTAGTATGGTGATGAGGATGGATGAATGTTAGCAAATTGGTAAGTAAGTTATTCAATTCCCATTTATTGCATTGCATTACGAATTGTACGAATGAGTAGGGTTATGTTGATGCAAATAATAAAGTGATGAATGCGATTAAATGATAATGTGTGTGTTTATATTGGGTTATCGTGCTTATAAACATGTCTATGACCAATGTGAAGTTGAAATAGGATGAAAGCGGGTAGATCATTCATGTCATTTGCATTTTTTTCGCATTCATTACTGAAGGGCGACACATCGACGATCGGGATCACCAACCGCAAGAGGTGAGATGGGGAATCGATGAGATCGGGACGAAACTCGCTTTGCTCAAAGCGGAGGAACGGAGGAGATGACGACGTGGTGAGAAGCGAAACGACAGTGAGACAGAAGATTTATCTGGTTCGAGCTGCGAATAATAGCTCTCTCCGGTCGCCGATATTCTTAGCTATTTTTGAGTACAGAGGTGTGTATCTGACTCAAGTTCAACAATGGCTACGTCTAACTCGAGCTATGGCGTGTTGTGTGTTGTCTTCGTATCCTCGACGCATCCTTGGTCTTATACCTCCTCGCATAGCGGATGGGAAAGATTCAGGAAGTGGCCTTACGTTGTGAAATTGGCGACAGCTTACGCTCACGCTTCATCCCACGACGCGTGCTGTATGGCCAGGTCAAGCGTATGATCCAAGAAATCGGGTGGACTCTGACCCGGCGAGGAAACTACCGAGGCTCGAGTCATCGGGCCGTCCTCGAGCAACGCGCTCTAGGTCGAACGCCTCGACACACACCCAGTGCGTTATCAAGGGGTCTCCCCAGACTCGGTCATCGACCACCTTGGCGGTCAAGGGCGTCGAGCCTCGTCGGCTAGCCCAAGGTTAGGTAAATGGTGGAACGCGAGCGACCTTGAGCCTCTGGCGGGTGATTCTGGAACCCTCGAGTTTGAGGTCGGTCGAGGCGGAAAAAGCATGTGCCGTGATAAGCGACACTGGCGCCTCTTGATCTCGAACTATGCGGATGCAAGCGGTTGATGGACACTGCTATGTCACGGACCGCAACTGAGCCTTAATTACTGTCAAATCGTGGTAAGTGCGTCCTTCAAGCGGGCTGGATTTGGCGGCAGTGCGGCCTATAAACTCAAAACGCGGCTTTGTGAGAAACTTCGGCCGTGGCCTTAAGTCTTCAAGCCTCGCGTGCGAAAAAACCTCCTCACCGTAGCCAGAAGTCGCCCGCGATCACCATGGCCAAGCTAAGGAGGAGCACGTTATCGCCTACAGGATGAAGGAACTCAAGACCACAGACTGCTTGATCCATTCACATGCATTCTGGGTGCCAGGCAAAACCACGCCCGGGGGCAGCGAGATCGTTTGCACCAACACTATGTCCTCTTCGACTGCGGACCCCGAGCGAGTTCTCTCGTGGTCCTCACGATTCGCGAATCAGCTCATAAACTGATCTTAGAACTCCATTCTTCTCTGCCATCTTCTCCCCTGTGCGAGGGGTTCCTAGAATCCTCCCAACCCCTCGCTCTTCTTCGGTACTTGGCCTCTTCGCTCTGGGAAGGACCCGTGGTCGGATGCCTCTACAGGCAGTGAGACGGAGGCTCAAGTGGTCCTTCCCAAATCCAAGCTCGGGACTCCCTTGGGCCATAGTCGGCGGTGGTTCTGAAGAACTTCGGCCTGTTGTCATCATCGAGAAAGCGTCGGCGGAAGAAGAGACCCCAGGCGGGCGAGTCCAGTGACAAAAGCCACTCGCCGCCATTCATCTACTGCAGCAGTCTCCTGCAGGCGGTATTGTCGACTTCCTGCTTGAATGGTGTCCCCCCCTGAGCCCGGGCCTCCGGTCTCGAGATCAAGCGCGTCGACTCGACAGCGAGAATAAATCAGTATGCCTCACGCCTCGTGGTCTTACAGTCTACCTCAATCTTCTCTCGAGGGTGGCTCCCTTCTTGTGGCAAGAAGAGTCTTGGGTTGCCGCCGGGATGAAGCGAGATGTTAAAGGCGTCGCTGCTTCTCCATGGGCGACTCCGTCTTAGAAGCGTGCTTTCCGCCAGAAAGTAGATAAACCATCCCGACAATGGCTCGACTGGCGATACAGGGCCCTCCTTGATCCTTTATGCCTTGAAGACCATCACGAGGCATTACGTCTGACGGCGGATGCTTCATTTGCCGAGAACAAAACAAGGGAAGAAGAAACTTTCCCGAAGCGGACGCCCGAAGCGAAGAAACCTCATGTCGAGTGGGGTGACCGCTGCATGGTAAGATCCATTGGTCGAGCCCAGTCGTGCTCGTGTGCCTTCTTTGGTTGATGAGTTTTCCTCTTTGCGTGTTGTTGCCCGCCAGTCTCAGAGCCCTCTCCGGCTCGGGACCTCGCAGAGCTCGAGCTCAGCGGATGGCGTGGAGCCGACCGCAGGCGCAAGACCCTCGGTCGCGAGACCGCAGCGAAGTGCCCCATCGGCCTTGGGCAAGACCCAGCAGAGCCCTCAGGAGGCGGTGACCGGAGTAAATTCTGGTTTCTGGACTCTGTCTTCCCCGTATCCTTCAGGCTTAGTGTATGTTTTTGATCGCAGACCTTGGCGCCCAAGCTCAAACTTACTGTTTGTGATGGGCTGTTGTCGAGTGATCCGTCAGGAGGAGGCGCTCCTATGTTGGCCTTGCCACCATGCTAACGGACCCGTGGTCAGCAGAACCTAGTCGGTTGGCGAGTTAAGACAAGCGTCGGCGACTTCAGACGAGAACTCCGGCCGCGACGGCGCAGTTCGACACTGGCGGCGGAGGGCGTCGTTGCTGACCTCCCCGAAGTCGGCGTGGGGAAGGCACCAGAGTCGCATTGACATGAGCCCCGGCCATCTTGCCCGCGTCGCTTGGCGCCGAGGACGCGTCTGACCACGGAAACCACCACATGCGCCTGAACTGCTAGGCGGCCTTTTGGGGCGGCCGTGATACCTCAAGCCACGGAGGATGATCGCTTGGCGGCAAGCCACCGCCCTCCGTGGCCGAGCAATGAGCCCGACCCGAGTCGAGACCATCTTGCACTTGTACCCTCTTGGAGGTTGGGCCTCGGGAAGAAACATGGATCCCGGCCCGACGTGGGGGCCGAAGGTCTTGGCTCGGCGTCTTGCAGTGGTGGTGCGGCCGAGCCTCACCTAGGAGGCCGTGGGCGACGAGGAGATCTCCCATGATCGTATGCGATGATCGCGAGGTATCTGGCAGCATAAGCCTAGAGAGCAGTTCGCGGAGTAGGACTCCTCCACATACCTTGTAGCTTGTAGCTTGAGTTCCTTGTCGCTTATCTCGGGCCACCCTCTGTCATGAAGGCGATCGACAATGTCTCCCAAAGTGCGAGGCTTCCAAGAAACTTGGCCAAGCGTGCTGGGGCCTCTGAACATGGTGGGCGTGAGGCTGGCGCTCGAGACTCATTAGGACCATTGAGGTTGATCGGGGAGGCTCGGCGAAGGCGGGGAACGAAGAGCTTCGCGAGCGATGTTAGCCTTGGGAGGATTACGCCTGTGACAGAGCTCAAGCAGACAAGATCTCAGCCTTGATTTGGCTTCAAGGCGATGGAGCAAGCGCCGCACGTTCGGCCAAAGCGCTCGGCCAAGCGGGCAGGTGAGCCACCAGGCCGTGCAGTCTGGCGCCTTCAGCAGTGGCGTCCCCGAACTCGAGGCCAAAATCACGAGCTTGAAGAAGCTCGGCGCGCAGTGAGGCCCTCGAGGCCGGCGAGCCAAATCGTGGCCATTTGGAGAAAGCTTCCGGGCAATGGCTTCTCGTGGCGTCCTCGAACTTCGAGCCAAGGTATCGAGCTTGAAGGGAAGCTCGGCCGCCAAAAAAGCGGTGGCGGCGCCATGGCCCAACTCTAGGACACACGACAGGGCATGGGCACTCAAAAAGCTCTCGATGCAGGCGGTATGGACCTTGAGGGCCAAGGTCGACGAGCTCGGCGAGAAGAAACTGCCGCGAATGATCACTGTAAAATGCTTAGAAAAGCGTGTTAATAGAGCTATGCTGCTTTTGGAAAGTGAGGACTCTCCCCATTAGTTTCCTCGCAAGCGGGAGTTCATTTTGTGTTTGGCCTTTTGGCTCCTGAAGCGCCGTAGGTCATATACCAACGAGGATACCTTATCCGGCCAGATTGGGTCAGAATTAGAAACCTTGTGCCTTGGGTGCAAGATATGCCTTCGCGAACATGACACAGAATGGAGAAAAAAGTTCGCGAGGGACATAGGCGTGACCATGATGATAAGAGATAGTTACGCTTGGGACTAACGTTTGAATCACAACGCGTGCGGCGCCTACTCCCTCCGATCAAAGTGGCGAGCTCTTGGGTGGGGCAGACACGAGGGAGAGCTAGATTGCGAAGAGGTTGAAACTTCGTTTAGCTCATCCACTAGGGTGGGCGTCAAGTAAACATAGACCAAAGCAAATCATGCTGCGTCTTGGTCGTGAAAAGAAAAGGAGCCTCGAGACAAAGAGGACCGTATCAACACAGTGGTAGCAGACATAAAAATGAAATAAAAGAACAACTTTATTGAAATTTAAAATTATAGAGGTTACATAAACTTAGAGAAGCGTCTATGTTCCACGAGCTGAGAGCTCCTACGCCATCGGGCATCGCTAGCCAGAGTAAGCCCGTCGTCTGTTGAAACGACTCTATAGGGGCCCTCCAGTGGGGATAACTTGTTGGTGTTGGGCCAGGCCACAGATCCGCCTCGGGGCTGGGTCCCCAACAAGGCTTCCCTTCAGTGCAAATGAGGCATGCTCTGTGAAGAGCTGAGGTAGTCGCGTTGATAGTAGCGATGCCGACATCTTGCTAACCTGTAGGGTGGTCGAGAC
Source organism: Guadua angustifolia (assembly GCA_036346375.1). Lineage (NCBI taxonomy): Eukaryota > Viridiplantae > Streptophyta > Magnoliopsida > Poales > Poaceae > Guadua > Guadua angustifolia. The sequence goes on along the minus strand of JAYEVE010000912.1, from coordinate 115,808 downwards.
AGCTCGTGCTCGAAGTCGACTTGGTCGACCAAGGCGATACTGGCGAGCCAGTCGTAACCTCGGGAGGCGGGGCGGCCCGATGCGAACACGGTTTGGAAGGGTGTGGACCTCGTGGCTCGGCTTGTCGTGTTGAATAGACCATAGGGCGGTGGGAAGTTAAGTCCACCCGTCTTCGCCCATGCGTTCGAGCTCATACGCAACTCGTTCCTTGGCATGCAGACGATTTGCGGTTGGTCGCGTTCCTTTGCCAGTTGCTGCAGGGGTGAGCCGAAGCGGCATACTTTGATCTTAGAGTTCTCGCAAAACTCACGGAACAACTCAGCTGGCGAAATCCGGTTTGGGTGATAATTTTGCATGGAACCCGTGCTTGTGACCACGAACAAGTGGAAAAAGCGAGCGATCGCTTGGGCGGTTATGGTCGAGGCAGAGTTCGACTCTATCCACTTGATGAAGGTATCATGACGGCGAGCAGGAACTTCTTTCCTCCGTCGCTGAGGAAAAAGGTAGAGATGTCGGCCCCATGTCGAGAATAATGGCAGGCGGGATAGTGCGGAAGCGTGGGGCGGTGATCTCGGCGTGGAATTGGCATGCTCGGCGAGTACGAGCGATATCACGAGCATCTGAAGTCTTTGTTGGCGGTAACCCATGCGGAGGCCTTGAGCCATGCGTCTGTATGAAGGTGCTGCAGAGGCTGGTGAATGTGGTTCCGCGGATCTTACCCTCCTCATGAGAGATGCCTGCGTCGGAGACGGAAACATTCCTTTGTAAACATACCGTCCACAGTGTGTACAAGCTGCTTGCGTCGCTTGATCACACTCCTCTCGGCGGTCGGGTGGCAGTCGCCTGAGAGGTGTGGATGGGCTCGGCGGGGAGGGACCTGCCGACCCGGCGCATGACCTCTTGATCGGAGATCGATGGGGCGCCAGCGTCTCGGGGATGGCGTCGGGGGATATCGTCATCGGAGGAGCGAGCTTGGAGAGGAGATCGCGTAGGTTGTCCCTCTGGGGATGCTTGAGCTCAAGTTCGGAACCACTTCTCCATCTTGCGCACCTCGGCAGTACTTGCCATCGAGTCTCCCGAGCTTTGGTAGTCCTTGTTGGCCCGGTTGATGTGGCTGGGAGTCACCCTTCACGACCAGCAGCGCCGTAATGCTTACTGGCTTCGTAAGCCCGCGGAAGGGCTTCATACTCCCATTGGTCATTTGAAGCAGAAGCGAACCCATTACCTTAGGATGCTTGTGGTAGAGATAGGATCGGCCGGCGCAGAAGGACCTTGGTAGTCGAAGAACATGACCCAAGCTTCTCCCCTCGACTGAGAGTTCGGGAGGCGAGTGCGGCGATGCCTTTCGACCCGCGAAGTCGGCGAACGCGACTTATGGCCCGTCCAAGCCCGACACGGGCGTCGAATCGCCGACTCATGGCCCATTTGGCGATCGGTAGCCACTACAGTTTCGGGATGTCTGACGAGAAAGTTGCTGGGGCGATTACGATCTGCGCTGAAATAGTCACGGCTTCGCGGCGAAGCCATGAGGAGACAAGACCTGCGGCGTAATAAATTGAGTCTTCTTTGGGACCCGGATTACGCCACGAGCAACCTTGGCGTGGGTGGTGGCGAGGTAGAAGCGACAACCTCTCGGCGGGTTGTGGCGTTATGGGAGGGTGGGGCAGCGGTTATACCTTCAAGTCGTCGAAGGACCGCTACACCTCGAGTCCACTCGAAGCCCTCATGCTTCTTGCCAGTTTGGAAGAATGGAAGCCCGCGCTCGAGACCTCGAGATGAATCTTGAGGCGGCCATCGCGTGATGAGGCTACACCTTGATCGAGGTCGGGGCGCCATCTTCTCGATCGCCTCGATCTTCTCGGGTTGAGCCGACCCGGCCCGTCATGTGCAAAACACCTTCCCGATGCGCGAACATGCACTTCTCGGGTTGAGCTTGATCTTGTGCTGTTGGGTTGGCGAAAGGTTTCCTCAAATTCGCGAATGTGAGTGCGCCCTCGGAGGGCTCTTGGCGATGATGTCATCCCGTAGACCTCAAGGTTTCGCCCGTCTGAGGTTTAAATGTCTTGGTCATTAGGCTGACGTGGCCCCGCATTACGCAGACCAAGCGACATGGTTAAGTATAGCAATAGGTGTAAGCGGCGTGATGAAGGATGTCTTTTCTGCAAATGCGTCGATAGCCCGACGATCGGTGGTATCGTAAGCATCCAAGCTGACATCTTGGCATTTGCGGTGGAGTCAATGATCAGTCGTCTGTGAAGCGAAGTTGTCGCCGGACGGCGAGTTCAACCCGTATGGTGAAGCGCACATTCTCCACATTCTCCTTTCTTACGCATGATGGCCCAGGTTGGCGACCACTGGAGTAGTCAATCTCCGGATGAAACTAGCCTTCAAGAAGCTTGTCAGGTTCTCCTTGATGACCGCGACCTTCTCGGGAGAAGCAGCCTGTGACTCCCCAGGCGCCTGTGTCGAGTCGGATCTCACCCGCTTGTGCTCGATCACCTCCCTCGGGCCGGGGCATGTCGCGGGCTCCTAGCCAGATATCCCTTGTTGTACGAAGGAAGGTGATGAGCTCAGTTCTATTTGGAACTCGGCCGTGCGAGGCGTGGATGCGCGGTCGGTCGCCCTCCTCGGCGGACCTGCCTTCGTCGCCCAGGATGGATCGCCACCTTCTGGCGGGTATTCTTCACCGTCGCCTCCGGACCGCGCTAGGAACAACTTGCTGAAGAGCCAAGGCCTTAGTCTCGCATTCATGTGCCGCTGCGGATCGCCTCGCGGTGATAATCTTTGTTGGGGCGAGCGACTTCGCTTGATAGCCCATAACGGTTGGCATATAAACCTTGACCAAGGCGAGCCGCCCGAGAATGGCGTTATGCGGGAGGTCTCCCTCGACCACCTCGAAGGTGACATTTCGGTGCGGAAGTTGTCAGGAGTTCTTAGAAGGTAATGGGCAAGACACTACGCCGGGGATGGTCGAGCTCCGGGTACAATCGAAAGAAGGGTATGGCGATGTTCTTGACCTTGTGAGGGAATCTCTGTCCGGTCAGCGCTCACACTGCTGACAAGTTAAGAAACTACTGCCGTCGACCAGGCCTTTTAAGCCGTGATGTAGCGATGATGGTCGGGAGTCCGACCAGGCGGTCTTCGGAGTCTCGGACCCATACAGCAGAGCATCGGGAGAAGGTGATGGTGGCTGACCCACTTGGTGAGGCTGCCGATGGGCTTCAGTGGCACAGTAGATGGCTCATGTGATGGCCTTGACCTCGCGCTGGGCTTCATGGTGATGAGCATGAAGATGACATCGATCCGGCGCTTCTGCTCTTGGAACTCAAATCGAGATCGTGCGATGCTCATTAGGCGTTCACTGTCGGTTAGTGCGTCATCGCCCGAGAACGGGCATCTCATCTACTTGAGTCATAGAGGCCTCAACACTCTGCCCAGCCTGTGTCCAGTGCGTGGCGGCGCGCCCTATAAGCGGCCCGAACTTTGCCTCGTCATATCGCGCCCCTCGGCCCCATGTGCATCGTGTCGCCCAGGGGCCGGGTGTCGGCCCTCTGTTGCTGTTACGCTGGCGGTCGAATAGACCTTGGCGGTTTGGATCCCTCCGAGATCTCGGACCTCAAGGACCTCATGGCCATCTCTAAAAGCGATCACTCGCGAGACCTCCGCGCCCTGCTGATCGCTTAAGCTTCTTGGGGGCGTGGCAGTAATTGGCGCCCTTGGGTTGGGCGGGCCAGCCTGTGGGACCTAGACCAAGCTTACTGATCGTGAAGCGTTTCCGTGAACTGCGTCATCACTTATCATGTCTCCGTTCCGCCCTCTGAGCAGCTTGTTGTGGCGGGCGTGAGATCTCGGGTCTTGATGGTGGCCGTCGCGGACTCAAGCTTGAAGGCTGATGGCGGCCTCGTCGGAAGATGCTCGAATCAGGTTCCTCGTGCGGATGAATCATCGCTGAAATCGTGAGCGGCTTCGCCACCTGCCTGAAGGCCGGTCCAGGTCTTTCTTCCTCTCCGGCGCTCGTAACAACTACGGGAAGTTGGGCGGAGGCCGCTCTGTTGCACCACGACTGAAGAACCGAGCTTCGGTTAAAACGAGGTTAAGCGGCCTGCAATCGGAGCGGTCGGAGTAATTAGCCATGACAAGCTCGTCGCCCGGTAGCGGGATAGCGGTCGAGTAGATGAACAAGAATTCGCCGGGGTTCTTGGTCCCGTCAGCAGCTCGTCGGCGAGCTTGAAGGAGCCTAGCCACCGCAGCCTTAGTCGTCGGAATCATACCTGACCATAGGCGGGACGGTGTGGTAATCGTAAACAGGTCCCTTCTTGCGGATTCGGTCATTTGCGCCTCGGCGGCCGACCTTGGCGGGAGCGTCCATGATGCGGTAGCGAATCGCAGTGGTGCGGCAGGCGGTCCCTAGACCTGCGGCGTCTGGCGGAACGTCGGGAGAGCCCAGAACCTGCGCGGTCGACTTCGAGATCTGTCTTGGCGGCTCGAACTAACCACTGCTTGGAGCAGTGCCCGCCGGACCCGGCATGTATTGCGTCAAAGCCTAAATCCGGTCCGCCGTTGGTGAAGGCGTCTCTGCTTGGGCGTTCGGGTGCGTGGGCGATGGCGTGAGGTTGTCATCACTGCAGGGCCGGGTCCCGAGTGCGACCTTGGTGCTGCGGAGTATGACCTCGTCGCCAGCCGTCGAGCTCTTCGGCTGGGGCTCGGCCAAGACTCTTCTCGCCCTGTCGAGATAAAACCATGACGAGGCGATAAGCGGGCGCTCCCAGTGAGGCAGGCGGCGAGAGGTTATAAGCTTGGTTGATGGTGACATGCACCATTAAATGGCGTCTTGAAGTCTGCGGATCACGGTCATCCGCATCTCCTGGTATATGATAATCGCCATCGAGCGTCTTTGCTCGAGTGGCGGTGGCGGCAGCGAGGATGCGGTGGTCGCGCCGAATCACTTCGAGAAAGTCATGGGCGAAGTCGCCATGCTCCGGGATCTTGATGTCGTTCTGCGAATGAAGCGAAGTAATTGCTTACGGTTGGCGCCGGTATCCGATCGGGATAATAGCATAAGAAGGTGAATGAAATTCGATGAATCTGAGACATTGCGCTGCTCAAGCAGGAGAGCGGAGGAATCTGACGTTAATTGAACAAAGAAGGCGACAACGGCGTGGTAAGATTTATCTTGGTTGAGCCTGCGAGAGGTAATAGCTCTACTCGATTAAGCCTTCGTATTATAGCTATTTACGATGCGGTGTATATCTGACTCAAGTTCAATAATGGCTACATCTAGCTCGAGCTATGGCGTGTTGTGTGTTGTCTTCGTGTCCATCGGTAGCATCATGGTCATATACCTCCTCTACCGCGGATGGGAAGATTTGAAAGTGGCCTTCATGCACGTTGGTGGCTGACCTTAGCCGGACTTGTTGCCGCTCTGCTTCATCCCCGACCAGCTTTTATGGCCATGGGTCAAGCGTCACGATCAAAATCAAGGATCACTACTACTGAAACGGCACATGGTCGGTTCTTTGCGTGGAAGCGGTTCTAGTGGCGTCGATGTCCTTAGATAGTGATGAGGTGGAGCTATCGGAATCGGTTTGGCCGATCGTGATAAAATGTCATCGAATCGGTTCTTTAAAGTGATTACGATGAGGGGTCATCGAGAATCACTTCCTTAAACGGAATTCGATGACCCATTAGGGTGTGCCATTTTGTAAATTCTCCAAAAAAGCCTGATTAAAGCAGTATGCACAATATATATCATCACATTCTCAATCTGAGAACACGGGATGCATATATCACATTCACGAGAAACACTTTAATTCAAACACATATATATCATAGTCGTTCACAATATACAACTCAAACATGTTGACAATCGATTACATGGACTTCCTCGATACATATCAAATTGACATATATTATTAATATTGTTTTACATATGGACTAGTAGGATGCTTGGGATCTCTAAACTGCCATCCTCGATATAACTTCTAACGATTACCCTTGGCATAAGTGGTCTCGTAAATTGTTGAGTGCTTTCTTTGTCTATACGGGGATATTGATCTTACGGAAGCGAAATGCGTATTAATTTCAGTTTCAAAATTTCTATATAAAAGGCTAAGTATATTATTATGCATTACATATACCTTAGGAAAAAGTTGTGAGTTGCCGACCCACGATGAGCATGTCTTGCATGACATAGAAGCCATAATGGTCACTACCTTACATTGATGTACTTGTGAAGAGAAAAAAGAAATTGAGCTGACGAAGATTAGATGTCAAAAATTAATCGCATATATATATACTGAGCACTTGTACAGCAAATAGCTTATCTTTAGCGGATGTCTTGCCCTTTTGTTTGTGCGTGCGGCCCTTCTTCATTCGCCGACATCGAATCTGAAAAACCCTGCATACATTGGAGAGCACCATTGAGTCAAAAAAATAAGCGTGGTTAAATTCCTCGAGATGTGTTAGGTTACAATAATGTGCTTATACGCAAGGAAGCTTGATCGCGTATGCCATTGGTCTCTTCTCGTAGGAGTTAAATGTGGCTTCGTGTTTTTCACTTTCGGAGCGAGGGCGGAAGTAGAACCAAAGGTTGCTTATTAAATAAAATGTAGTGCAAGAAATAAGTTCACATACGGTTTAAGTGCGTACAAGTAATTGAATCGAAAAAGTACTACTTACTCCTCATGAAATGCTGACAATACAATGAAGTCCTTTTTAGACTCGGCATGCAATACCCCCTTGATGTAGCTAGCTAGCGAACACGGTTGAAGCCTTAGCCAAGGTCATGAGAACACAAGCTCGGGAGTCGACAAACCCAACCCGTGTAGATGTGTCACGGCTCGTTGTCTCATTATCACGCAACTTCGTGTTGAATGTGAAAAAACATAATGCAAAATCTATAAAAAGTCATGGCGCCAAGCTATATGGTGTGATACTCCTGGCGTCCATGATGATAAAAATGTAGAAATATCGATGGCTTTCATTTGGTACACGGAATAGATCCTCAAAAGCCCGACGAGGGAATGTTCCATCCTCGTCCGCGGTGAAAATGTACCATTTATACTTCCACGTTGAAATCGACTCGGCGCTCTTCGCCTTCACCTTATCAAGGTACCATCCATGGAGTATCTCGAGTCCACTGCCTAGATGATTCAGTTAAGTGGGATGCAATCGGGGGCTTTCCATGCTTTCGTAGGCCTTATAATCATCGAGGGTGCTGTGCTTTGTGCTGACTTTTCTTCACGGGCGAAGAGTCTCGAGTCAGGCGATGGGCTTTTCGGGTATCTTAAGGAGCGTGATGTCTGTCGACTTTGCCCTCTTGGCGGAAGGAGTCTCGGAGGCCTCTGACCAGTTCTCTGAAGTCTCGGAGGCCTCTGTATTCTCTGAAGTCTCGGAGGCCTCTGTGGTTCTCTGGGAGGCGAGGAGGCAGGAGGAGCAAGCCTTGCGGCAGGCGAGGAAGCGAGGCGGAGGCCTTGAGGCGAGGAGGCGGAGGCGGCGGCGGAGGCGGGGAGGCGGGATCGGCCTTGAGGCGGGAAGCGAGACGGAGGCGGGAGGCGGGATCGAGGCCAGCGGGAGGCGGGAGGCGGGCCGGAGGAGGCGGGAGGCGGAGATCGGTAGCGGGGAGGCGGGAGGCGGGAAGCGGCGGGAGGAACCCTCTGAAGCCGCATATATTTAACCTACTTTCTTGATGAAATCTTGGAATGGTAGAAAGGCGTGGAGGGACTTTTACCTTGACGGTCTGACACCGTCGTGGGCCCTTGATGAGCGACATGCGTGCTTGCAAAGTGGTGATATCTTCGTTGGGGAAATCGAGCACATGTGATAAGAAGTCGCCGTGGGCGTAGTCCTGCACCCTCATGTAGCCCTTCCCAAAGGTGACCATGCCGATGGATCGGTCTCGTTGCATGGAAATGCAACCCAGCATGCGACCTCGATGGGAAATCCATCCTCCGTCATGATGGTGGTAGCGCCAGAGAGCTTTGCAAGAGTGTACAACGAGGAAAAACGTGCGGGAGTTACACTCCTAGCTTTAACTTTCAGGAAAAATTAATTATTACCTTCCGGTTGGGGACCGGTCTTATCATTTTGGAACCCGCTGACTACTAGGTAAGAGCCTGAGACTTCTCTATGAGAGTCGAGGGCATCGCTCGACTCACGGGAAATCATCGCCATCATCATCTACCCTCAGGCGATCCTCACGTGCCATCATCTCCCCTCTTATCTCCTCCTCCGCGTGCCATCATCTCCCCCTCATCTCCTCCTTAATCTCCTCCCTCGATTTGCTCCCCCTTAGTGTGTCCTTGGCGCTCCTCCGTGCCTGCCATGACCTTGATCACGGCTTTTCTTGGCGTCATCTTAGAAAATGGACTTCTTCGTGTGTCCAGCCTCTCGACAAGCACCGCCCTTATGGTCGGACTTCCGTCATGAGCGACAGGATGTCCCTTGACCCTTAACTCGAAAGGTCCCTGTTCTTTTTATTTGGCTTACCTCTTCTGCATAATAGCTGATGCGAATTAGATTTGAAATACAACAAGTTGGGTCAATTGTATTGTACTAAGTTAGATGTCTTCTGATGGTAGAGGCGACTTGGCAATGCTGGAGGGTTTACAACTACAAGCTACTGTCGGGGTTTTCTTTGTCTCGCTAATACCCGATTCGCGTGCCGCTCCTTAGATATGTGGGAATGCGGCATCACCGTCCCGAGTTAGAGTGCACTCCTCGGCTGGTCGCCCCACTCTGCCTTCTTCCCCTCATGCACTTTGTCTCAAGGTGTGGTGCGGGTGCGTCATTAAGCCTCTCGGACAGCGGTGTTCCTCTCTCTCGGTACTTTCTGCCTCGGCGTACCCTTCATCCTCGTGAACTCCGCCCAAATATCGGGGGTCACAAATGGATACCTCTCGAATGGTGTCTGACCTTTAAACGACGTAAGTACTTTCGCTTGTGCATAAGGGTCTTGAAGTGCCTCAAGGCCACACCCATCCTCTTCAAAGCGTACCGTCTCGCTTTGGGTTCATCTTCCTCCTCTATAATCCATTTACTCTTAACCTCATCCCTAGCAGATTCTTACGCTTTCGGCCTAACTTCCTTTCTCCAATCCTTAATTGTTATGGGCACTCTCTCCCTCACCAATTGGCCAAGAAATGATTGGTATCGCCCCATGTACTTAGGAGGGCCGTCTGAGACCCAAGTGGCATTGAGCGGAGAACTGCGGCGTTCTCCTGTAGCCCCTTTGTTTGGTCCTCGGGTCTTCCTCACCTTACTCGGCCCTTTAGTAATTGGAACCATGCTCGGCCCTCGTGACACCTTCTACTGTCGCAGGCGGCAAGCGATGCTCTCTAGTTGCGACATTTTGAGTTTTCTTATCGATAAGGTCATATGTGTGACATGAGAGAAAGCAATTTGAAGCTACTATATGTACTTGACAATAAATCTTGTAAAGGATCAGCAGATAATTCATAGTATGCAATTGTTTAGAACAAAAGTCTATCTAAATACGTCTGAGCGATAACCCTAATCTTTAAATAGGTTTGGTCCTAATCCCATTCGAGGATATGTGGTTCGAGCAAGTTCCTAAGCCATTGTACAACCGGAAAATTTGGCGACATCTCACATTGTTCTCCGGATACGTCTCGACAGGGTCAAGAGGGTGTGTGTCAGGAAACATCGAAACTACGAAATCAACTCTGAAGTTGTACAACTACTTCGAGAACTTGCGAACTATATCTCAACTATCAAACGTGGACAATTGAGGCTTTGCTTATGAATATGCTATTCGGCATATTTATAAATAAGCACTCTCGAGCAGGAGGAACGTGGATTCACATAACCTAAACTCTAACATATCTTTGAGATAAAAACAAAAGTAATATGCTGAAAGTAAACACATGTCTAAACAAAATTAATATGCTAAAAGTAAACACGTCTAAACAAAATTAATATCTTGAAAATAAGCCATTAGCAAAAGCTGTGATTAGTATGTCTACATATAACAAAATGGAACTTAACAAAGACTTGTAAAATATAGGACTTCACAAACATAGAAATTAATTTGAGGAAGGACATTGTGAAGATTGATCATATCGTGACAAATGCCAAAAAAAAAAAATGGCGACATACTATCCATACATAAAAATTCCCTCTTGCCAATATGACCTTCACATAAAAAACAAAAGTGAAATACCAACCTAGTTCATGCAAGGCTCACAATTGGCATTCAATCACCAAATACAACTTTACATCAAATAGTAAACCATGAAGTAAATTCACTTTTTGTGACTTACATCGTGACTTAGCTCCAACATTTTATATTTCCAACAGAATATGAGAAGTCTAAACAAAATTAACCATGTTTTTATTTGAGTTTCTAGAATCACATTAACCATGTTTTATTTCCAACCAAACGAGGATCAATTATTTGGCACTTCTAGAATCACATGAATATACATTTGATAGTAAGCCAAGGCATAAAAGATTTTAGGGTTGGAAAAGATCACGAGTATAAGAGCAAGTTTTTATTCCTTAATACATATATCAATTTGATTCCATATACATGATTCAAAGATGGCCATTAGGACATAATTAAGGAGAAGTAAATTATGTGGACTATGGCAAACAAGAAAAGAATCATGTCTACTTTGGCAATGTGAAGTTAATTAAGTATGATTGCTCTCAGTTATTGGGTTTAAAATAAAGATTAGAATCTTCACCTCAATCACAAATTGGCAAAACAATTGATTGAGTGTATAAGACCTTAAATTCTTACCACCTTAACATGCACAATAAGAACGAAAATGAGATTCCTTGTTATTAAGTTCTTCTTTGGGATTATAAATTCTGAAGAAAGAATTTATCTAAACTGACATATAGCGGTGACACTCTAAGTTCGGATCAACTTAATATCGAGATCGACTTATGATGAATGAATTGGTAAAACGATAGGGCAAATAGCGGTCTTCTTGCATAATTTATTGAACCAACGAGACAAGTATATCACAAGCAGTTTATTACGGTAGCAATTCAAAGCGATGGTGAGCGAATAATTCAAAAGCGATAAGCTAATCCAATCTATCCGATTATCATGACTTAGTAAAATCACGAAGACGATCAATATGCTACTCAAGAACAAGACTTTTCAGACGGTGAATAACTTCAATACCTCTCTGACATGTATCTCTATCAATTTAAGGCCTTATTCACAAAATAATTGTTACTATCATCATAACCTAAAATCATCCACGAGCAATACCTCTCCTTGACCCAGCCAGAGAACGAAACAAGTGCAGTTACCTTAGGTGAGGAAAAGCGGAGGCGAGGGCACGGCGACTATAACATCCCAAAATTTCAGCTATTTAATTAATTAATATTATTTTATTGCTAAATATGAATTTTGTGAATTTTCTGGATTTTATTGGATTTTAAGAGATTTATTTGAATTCTTTTGAATTAAAATACATTATCTTTGTCAGAAATAATTATAAAAGATATTTGCAAAATAAAGTTTTGTGAAAATATTTTATTAAAGTCCAGAATGTCTCAAAGTATTTTTGAGAATTTTAAGAATTTTAGAGTATTTTTAAGGCCCCAAATAAATCAATACATTTAATCGGATTATCTAAAATAGGAAATTCAGGAAATTATAGAATGAGCAGTAATGGGCCCGGCCGAATTCTTTGTTGACTTGCCGGTTTAATCGGGATCTTTGCGGTAGTTGGATTAATATCCAGCGGCCTTTATCAACATCAAAAGAAACCTAGGCGAATCTGGCCGTCGGATGTCCATCGGTGACTCTTTTCATCGTCTCCGATCCGAATCGCCGCCGCCTTCAAAATCCTGCCGCCTTCAAAGTCGCGCGCCCTTGAACTTTCCATCACGCCCGTGCCATGCAGGAATAAAAAGGACCCTTTAGCACCTTGATGATCACCATATCTCGCCCAGCGTCTTTGGCTTGATGAGCCACCGCCCGAAAACGGAGAACGTCGTGAGCGGCTTCGCCGGAGTTCTTGAATCTTTGCGCGCGATTTCCGGCGCTAGAATTCTCTTCGCCGTTCAGAAGTCGGATCGGGATCGTCGCGCCTTGAGAAGCGGTCTTGCTACCTCTTCGTCATGGGGAAGCCTCGTGCCGTCGCCTTCACCTTCATCTTCGTCTCGGTGATCTGCTTGCCGTAAACCTTCGTTACTCGGGAGCTCGGGCGCGTCGGATCCTCAGCAGACGGGCGGGATTGGTCCACGTCGGCAAGTGGTAGGGTTGATGTATTTGATGGCGATGATGTCGCCACGTGGGATGAAGCGGCGAGGTGGCGGTGAGTTAGCGCCTGCTGAGCACTGTGTCGGTGGCGCGAAAAATCAGATTTTCCATATAAAATAATTCACTAAATTCGGAATTTCTAATTTGAGGGTATTTTTAGGATTTTCAAACTTCAAAACTTTATAACTTTAGCATCTGAACTCCGTTTGAGGTGATTCAAATTCCTAAAATTTGTAAAATTGAGATCTTTCTAATGGTGGCTTTTATTTGAATTTTTGAATTTGTTTGCTCTTTGGTTTTGGTTTTATTTGCTTTTCTCTCTCGATTCGATAGGCGCGTTGAATTGTGCGAGGCTTGGAAGGGATTTCTCAGCTCGGGAATTATTTCTAGATCGGGCGCAGGAGCTTAACAGAAGGCAAGTTGTGCTTTGATCATGTTGCACCCATAAATTAGATTGCATGCTATTTTGGTTTACTTTATCACTTGTTATTTCATGAGTACAAATGATTTTGACCTAGATTGGGATTTAGATATTATACCCTTTTGAATTACACCTACCTTGTTAAATTGTATGCCATGATCCACTTGTCACCCTAGGTTGGTTAATTATAGTTGGTTAATAGAAAATCAACATGGATGGTTAGAAGCGGAATAGAATTGCTTAGCCATGCCACGTCATCACATGTTCATGGAATATTGCTTAATAATCTTGACTAATGGAATATGGAACAATGATGATAACTTGTGGGCCATGTGTGGTCGCACAAAGAGATTGAGTTGTTGTGATGGTAGTCCGCATAGCGATGTTGATTTGTGAAAACACGTGGTGCTTAGTAATAACAAGGGAGGTAATCACTTTAGATTGAAGCAAGTGGAAGGGCAGGTGTGCGAGGTGGGCTCGATGGGTGAGAGTATGTGTATGTCTTGCTTTAATCAATCCTAAGACTTAACCTTGCGAGCCTTTGACTGAGTCAAACTTGCAACCCTACGTCTGTTATGGGGCAGACCCTAGTGACTAATTTGCAAATGCTTAACTTAAGTGCTATCTTGGTGGTGTGAGTCAGGGGTTACTGGAGAAACTCACATGGGCGCAAGAGGGAGCCTATTGCGGTGGTTTTAGCCCCCGATGTTGAAACCTTAGCGGGTAGCCTTGGGTTAAGAGGATGCATTGTAAAGGCTTTGTTATAATCGTTACTTTGTGTGGTGCATGGTTATATCGTGTGGGTAAAGTGCATAACCTCTGCGAGTGTACAATCTATTAGGATAAGCCGTGCTCACGGTATTGAGCAATGCTAAGGAATTACAGTCAAGGGTAGTTAATTAAAATGAATAAGCGTATGGGATGGCGGGATGCCATGTGGATAATGGAACTTGATTTAGGATGGAAAACTTGGGTTTGATTTGAGAAACAATGGAATCTATTTACTTGTTATTATTTGTTTCTTGTCTTTTCAATCTATGTATTGTAAGATTCTTAAATGTTGCTTCTTGCTTATGAGCCACTTAGCCATTCCTTTGGAATAAGCCTACATATAGTTATAATAGAATTGCATTACATGCACAACTTGTTGAGTGCGTGTTGGTGTACTCACCCTTGCTTACAAACCAACAACGATGGAGGAGTCATACTTTGTGCTTGAGGAGGACTTTGGTGGGCCTTGAGTCACTAGGCCAAGCCTTGTCGATGCTTATGGTGCTTGATGAGTCACTCGTCTTCTCGATTTTCCTGCTGCATTTGTCTTATTTTATCTTAGTCTTGCCCTATGAGGCGAATAAATGTAAGTGATCATAAGATCATACACTAGTTATATTAAATAAATGAAGTCTTATTATTATTATCGTTGTGTATGATATGATGCTTCTGATGTTAAGCCGTGTGCACTAGCGTTGATCACAGGAATAGTCACGGCATACGGTGGATCGAATTAGTGGTTGGTCACTCTGGCGAGACAGGGCAGGCGGCCGAGGCACGGCGAGGCGGGCGGGGAGAAGCGAGGGCACCGAGGCGGACAGAGATAGTGCCGGTGCGGCGACAAGCGAGGCAAGAGGCCGAAGCGAGGCCGAGTACGGCGTCGGGCGCTAGGGTTAAGCGTGGGCGGATATGTGTGAATAGCTATGTCAGCGAATGGGCGGGGTTTTGATAGAATGCTTTATCATTAGTATCACTCTTTTAAAAGAAACCGACCGATGTTAGTCATCGATATCACTCTTTAAGAAAGCGTCTTGATGCTTCATCATTAGTATCACTTTTAAGAAAACCGTCTTGATGAGTTATTATTAGTATCACTCTTTTAAGAAAATCTTGATGCTTCATCATTAGTATCACTCTTTTAAGAAAACCGATCTTGATTCTTTATCATTAGTATCACTCTTTTAAGGAAAACCGACAACGATGCTTTATCATTAGTATCACTCTTTTAATAAAAGCGAGCTGATGGTAATCATCGGTATCACTTTTTAATAAAACCGACGATGTAGTTTATTGCACTATTCCTTTTCGGACATCGTAAGTTTTGAATTTTCAGCATTTCAACAAGAGAAAATGCCATAACTTTGTCATACATTGTTGAAATTATTAGAAATTTTGCGAAACATATTTGAGGATCTTGCAAAACTTTTCATAAAATAATTTTTGGAAGCGACCTCATTCAAGAAATATGCCAAAATTCATTTAAATAGACATGATTTGTCGTAAAAACGTAGAAAAGTCAAAACTTTTTCAAATTAATCTGGAATTGTCTGAAAATTTCGAAATGAACTTTCGACTATTTACAAGCTTTCCCAACAATAATTTACGTCAAATGGAATTTTCTTTCACAAATTATGGCACAAAGTCACGAGCATAAAGAAATTGCATGCATTTCCATGAAGCCTCCAAGCGACAATTAATCACCTTGGATTTTTTACTTTGAAAGCGTTGCAAACTATTTTACATACATTATAATAGTCCATTTATTTACAATCTGCCCTTCATGATGATCTACTCGCATGTAATTGGCTCCATGTGTGTCGTCATCCCTAAAGACAAGCCCCATCTGCAAATGAAGGTATCTCATCGAATTGGTTATACTCTTCTTCATCTACAACATCTTCAACTCCTCGATCCGTCTCTTTCCATGAAGAGCGGCGTGCAACCTCGGATTAGCGGATCGGCGCCGTAAAAGACTTGAGTTGCTTGCCGCAGGACAAAGCGGATCATCTTTGTGGCGAGTCTCTGAGATCCACAATAGTAAAGCCTCTCTTGTCGACCTTCACTCCATGTGGAAGTCGTACCCACTTATCGGAACAATGGAACTTGGTATATTCCATAATCGAGCTCCCAAATTTCTTGATCATCCATAGTAGGAGTTCATTGTGGTTGGGGAAGCTGTTTCAGTGATGATCATCGGAGAAAGCATTTATACTCACACCCTTTGTTTTGGAGCGTACTCTTGGCATCTTGACTCTCGATGTAAAAGGTGTAACCATTAATATCGTTACCCTGCCATGTACGTACATTAAATCTTGGTCCGTCATTAACCATTTTACATTCTCACTAAAGGAGACCTCGCTTTTCTTTGAACCATGTGAGAATCGATCATTGTGTTCTTGTGCGATGGAAACTCATCCATTTGTGGATTCTCTTCGTAATATCAACTTATCTTTGCTCGATGTATGGGCGAACCTGCGCTATTCAAGGAGCGTGAAATCGCCTTGCAATACATATCAAACCTCGGACTCATTAGTTTGGACCTAGCGGTTCCTTTACCGCAAATCGCCCTCATGAGATCTGAGGAACACCGATTGCTTGTCTTTTACCCGGGTAGTCACATAAAACTCAATAACCTCTTGGTCCATAACCTTCAACAATACTACCCTCGGGCTTCGGCCAGATTCCTCACGTATGACTTTAATATACCCATGTACCTCTCGAGCGGATACATATAGCGTAGGAAGCGGGTCCACATATCTTAATCTCTCGACAAGGTGAACAACAAGGTGGACCATTCGTCAAAAGAACGGCGGTGGGAAATGCATCTCAAGGTGACCTGAGTGCGCACCACCTCACTCTGTAAGTTGTCTAGTACATCGGGGTCAATAACTGCGAGATCGCATTGAAGAAATAACACAACTTTGTGATTGCCAACTGACATCCTCTGGAGAATATTTGGATTACTGGCTGAGGAGCATTTGGGTCATCAAGACATGGCGATCATGGGACTTCATGCCCAACAACTTCAAATCATCCATAGACACAAGCTTCTTAATGTTGCGGAGTAGCGAGATGGAACTTTAATACTTTGGAGACATTTGCAGAGATCTTCTTTCTCCTTCTTGGGCCAGGGTGTAGCATGCAGGCGAGGATGTCACGGACCTTTTCATCCTCCTCTATCACTTTGCAAGTCAGGCTTTGATTCCCATGTAGGCCATGTCGCGGCGAGCATTGACACCATCTTTGGTCTTCGGGTATGTTCAGCGGGGATGCCAACCAAGTTATCATGACATTCTTCTCAACATGCATGACATCAATACAATGCGGACATCTAACTCCTTCGATGCGGTAAGTCCCGAATATTGACCTCTTCTTCCAAATGGTCCTAGGGCCGAGCAGTTCTGACTCTTTCGTCTTGAACATCGATATCCTCTACGTGAATATACTTGGCTTCCACTCATAAGGCTGCGGTGCGAGCGGACTTCCCTCTTCCCATCAAATTTGTCATCCATCTTCACGGTATCGATGACTTGGTAGAAAACCTCGGTGACCCATATACCAGATTTTCTTGGAATTAATGACCATAGACTCTCGATCTCCTCTTCACAAATAGGACCGCTTTGGCTCCTTTAAATCTGTAACTTTTACCAAATTACCAAGGGCAGAAATCATTTATGGTGCAAAATACCATAGCAAGTAAGGTGAAATGCTCTCTTTATGCGCATCCCACAACGACCCCCTCATTCCACAATTTTACCAAATCCTCGATCAATGGTGCAAGGTACACATCAATATCATTTCCATTTGTTTGGGTCCGAGATTAGTAATGACATCATGATATACTTCGCTTCATGCCTGACCAAGGAGGAGGTTGTAGATACCTATGAAGCGGCCAAGTCTTTGTGGCATTGCTCATGTTACCAAGCATTCATTCCGTCGGTACTCAACTCAAATCTTATGTTCCTCATTTACGACCAAACTCCTCATGTTTCCAATCGATGTTTCTCCATTGAGCGAATCGGCGAGGTGTCTCGACTTGCCATCTTCCTTCGAGACTTCGTAATGCCAGCATAACAATTTTGCCTCTCTCGGTTTGCAAACAACGCTCGAGCCGAGGAATGATGGGCAAGTACCACAATACCTTGGCGGTGCACCTTTAGTGACCTCTTCACCGTCGTTGCCCGGCTCTTACGCTTCTTGTCGTTCGCTTGTCCTTTTGTTTGTCTTGGGGCACACCTAAGCTGGACAAGCGTGCAGACTCTGATGGCGTTACGGTACAAGATGCAATCATTAGGACATACATGTATCCTTTCTATTTCCATTCCCATGGGACATAGTAGCTTCTTCGCATCATAAATGCTTGTTGGCAACTTCGTTTCCCTCAGGAAGCGAGATCCGATGGAAGAACTAGTAGTGCATTGAAACTTATATCATCCAGCGGTGTTTTGCCTTGATTCGAACAATGCAGGACCGAACCCAACTTTGGTGTATTCCGCTTTGCAACTTTGTGAGCAGCGGTTTGGCATAAATCTTCTATCATGCTTTTAAACTTTTCAAACTCTCTTTCCGTGTAATTACCCTCCACATCCATAACATTTGCTCCAAATTATCCTCCTCAAACATATCGGTACCTTCGTCATCGGTTCCACGTATCTTCGTTGCATATCGGAGAAGTACTACATGCCTCCCGTGATGGATCAACATGTGTAATTCCTCCACGAAGCCACGTCGAATCGGGTGGTCCTCAATTTGAGATGAGTTGTTAAATCTCCTCAGATTAGTGCAATCAATGCAAGGACAATATATGAAGTTTACACCTCTTTTCACCATGTAGTCTACGCAATTTTTTGAACTCCTTAACACCCTCTGAAATTCAGCACTCACACGGCTTTTACGATACATCCATTCCTCACGGTCCATCTGCAATTAAATTTACTTTAATAAATTAAGGAAAAAGCTGGGCGACAACTAGCTATAGCTATTTTAAATATTGAGACATCATTTCAATTAATATTACCTTTGCAAAATAGTGGACGAGGTTCCAAGATATATAAATGTACTCGATCGATACCTAGCTTCTTCCACTGGTTTAAAGCTTCCAATTCCTACATAAGAGACATAAATTTTTAACATCAACAATGATATCAAATAATCTAATTATATAGCTAGTGCGATTAGCTTGCAAATCTTTCTACTACAGAGAAACAAAACAAAGGGTACCAGCGATGACTCCTAATCTCTAAATAGGTTAGGTCCTAATCCCATTCGAGGATATATGGTTGGGCAAGTTCCTAAGCGTTGTACAACTCGAGAGAAAATTTCAGCACATCTCTCATTGTTCTCGGATACGTCTCGACAACGAGGTCAAGAGGGTGTGTATCAGGAGAACACGGAAAACGCTACGAAATCTACTACGAACTTGTACTAACACGAGCTCGAGAACTTGCTCGAACTTGCTATCAAATCAAAAACGTGGACAATTGAGGCTGCTAAACATAAATATGCCCTTTAGTTCGGCATATTTATAAATAAGCACCCTCGAGCAGAGGCGTGGAATTCTGCCGCCTAAACTCTAATATGATTACCACATGATAGCAATAATAATTCCATATAAGCAGGATATACTTTACAAAAATTAAATAGATATGTGCTTGTCAAATAAAAGTGTGAAATCTGAAAGCACGTACACATTTTTGAAAAAAACATAAAAGAGGGCAAAAAAGAGAATCTCCTCAAGATAGGGTTTCAATTTTGCCCTCTTAATACCCACCATGAGGACTTCAAATTTTCTCACCCAAGTATTGCTTCCAACCACACAATATGAGCTATTTTCTCGGGTGGCGGGGAGAAATCTCCTCTGGAGCAACAGAGAGAAGAGTTCGATCTTGAGTGGTATATATAACCTAGCGAGGCACATCGAATCGGTTCTTTTCAAAAGCGATAGTGATGTGCCGACCATCATTAGAATCGGTTCTTTTCAACAAGCGATAGTGATGTGCCTTCATCACTATCACTTCTATAAAAAAACCGATAGTGATAACCATGTGCACATCGAATCGGTTCTCTACTACAAAGTGATAGTGATGTGTTGGTCATCACTATCGGTTCTTTTCATAGAAGTGATAGTGATGATCACGATGCACATCACTATCACTATGAAAGAGCGATAGTGACGAGTGTACATCACTATCACTTTTAATGAAAACCGATTCGGATGTGTCGATCTTATCACAATCACTTATAATCTCGAGGCCGATAGTGATTATTACTAACACCCTCGAAGTTACTTATCACAATCGTTTTTGAAAAACTTAAAACAAAGCATAGATAAAGTGATAGTGATGTCTCGTTACTATAGTAGTGGATGGACAACGGCGAGCGAGAGCCTACGAGCTTCGAGTCGTGCGGAGCCGTGCTTTCGAGCCCAGCGCTCTAGGTCGAGCATGTAGCACACCCGGTCGTGGTCGGGGTCTCCGGAAGCTCGAAGTCCATGGCCGTCTGTTGGCGGTCAAGGGCGTCTAGGCCTCAAATCACGACCCATGTTGATGTGGGCCTCTGTACTCACCGTGGTGAGTACAAAAGTCCTACCTCGTAGTCCCATCCACGGATGGGAGGCGAGTCGATAAAGTGAAGCCCGCCCACGGATGGTTGGGATTGAGGTGCACAAGCGGGTGTGCACTCAGCTTCTCTGGTATAGGCTAAAGGTTGCATGTTGAGCATGAGCATAAAAAGCATTGCATTGCATTGCATTGTGTGTCGCATTTGATAAATGTTAATTGGCGAGAATGGAAATGACATGTTGAGGATTAGTCGTGGACTCATCTTGGAATGATTATTGAGGCATGAGTAAGGTTTAGTTCGTTTAGAGTTGGATGTGGTAAGTGGGACTGAATTCTTGCTTCTTTTCTTGGATGATTTCAATTAAGTAATGGTTATGTCAAGTGGCAAGTAATTGTGTTCTTCGTTTGGATTTATATGAATTCAAACTGCTTCTTTTATTCTGGAAGTTAATTAAAGAAATTGTTACTTTATGTCTTGAAGTAGTTGTATTCTAGTCGAATTTAGTTACTTTTCATACTTGATTGCACTTTCTTTGAGTCTTGGACTCACGCTTGATTATTTTTCTTGTTTTAGGTACTTTGAAGGCTGGCTCGTTGGGTTGGGAGTAGAATCACGTGCACGACCGGTCTCCAACAATCTACTTAATCGATTCATTAAGTTGGATGTAATTAATCTTGGTTGTAATGTGTTGTCAAAATCGTGGTGGTGTTTATTAAATGTGTTGGATGTGCGATTGATTAGTTAAGGACACCTTTAGAATGATATTATAACTACAATGTTTTACATACTGCTGAGTGGATGTCCTATTTTCTAGAGGTCATGCCAAAATTTTGTAAATTTGGTGACTTAGTTTTAAGCGGTTTTAGAGTTTAGTGGTTGATTGCGATCAAGTTAAGTAGAGGTGTTAGGTTGTTATGTCCTCTCAGATAATTCTCGATTCAATTGATCTTGTTGTGGAGAATTATCGTGTGTTGGTAACCCTTTGGACATGTGTGGGTCGAGGGGTGTAGCTAGTAAAACAAGGTTTTTGGTAGCATCAAGTAGGCGGCGTTAGCGTCGAGGGTGTTACCGGTAAGCCGAAAATAATATTTTAAATTTAAAAAAATATGAAAAAAGCTATTTTAGGTATTTTAAATTTAAAAAATATGAAAAATCTATTTTAAATCGGCCTAGGCGATGAAAATAATATTTTAAATTTTAAAAAATATATAAATCACAAAATTCTGAGAAATTCACGAATCGATGCGAGTTAATAAAAGTTCACAATTCTTATTTTGATAATTTGGATGTCATGGTAATGAAAAGGCATGCATTATAGTGAAGGCTATGATGCGATCATGTGCAATGAGATGAACTTGTTAAAAAGGTCGAAAAGATAAATCTTTAGCGAGTCAATCCAATAATTCCAAGCACCAAGATTAACCATGAAGCAGAATGATTAAAATAGCACAAGATATCATCTTGACTTATAATATGAGAGTGTATCATATTGAATGCGCTCACAATCGAGAGATATCAACAATGGCATAATGTTTAACAAATCAACTAGCATATGTACATATATATATATATATATATGGTGCATATGTAGTGCAAACCATCCTTCTTAGTGAAAACCACTCGTAAAAGTTTTGAAAAATTCTCAAAAATTACCATATGTAGGGAGGTGAGAGCAAAATTTGAAGATGAAACTCAATTGCATTTGAAAGATAAGAAAAAGACAAACAGCAAAATAAATAGTGCTAAACAGTGAATAATTACTATTTATGCTGAATTTGTCTTTTTCATATACTTTTACAGGTGATTTTCACGGAGTTTTCACCGTAAAGGTGGTTTGCACCAAATATGCCGCCTATATATATATATATATATATGTGTGTGTGTGTGTGTGTGTGTGTGTGTGTGTGTGTGTGTGTAGCGTGTCATGTGTCATGAAACCTCGCTTTAACCTTTGTACCTTGATCGGGTGGTGAAATTTGTCTGGCAGGTATTCTCAGGGGTGGTTGGCCCATTTGGGAGGGTTAGGGTTAAAGGATTTAGGCTTGGGAGGGTATTTCTGGGAATTTTCCCTTCCCACCTACCTTTTCACCTAATCTTTTCTCTCATTCCTTTGAGTGGTTGCCATTTGCTTCCTTGCCAGATATTTTTCCTCCGATCTTGTTATGTGGCTGTCGACGCCCCAAGGGCTGAGCACTCCTCCCAGTTCTAGCAGACTCCTCCCAGTGCCTGTTCTCCCCAGTGATGGCACTCCTGGCCAGGCTTCTCCTGCGCCTCCTCTCCCGGCCCGGCGACAACACCGGCTAGCGGCGCCACCCTCCTCTGGTACCCCTCCGGCCAAGTCCCAGCCCGTGGCCTCCTCCCTTCCATCCGTGGCCAGCTTAGCAGCGTGGGGAGGCGGCATCGATGGTCGGCGCCTCTCCCCTGCCTTTCCCCTGCGTCTTCCCCTACCGGCGCTTGCCAAGTCGTGTCGCCCTCCTCTCCCTTGTTGGGCAGCATCGGCAGGAAGGGCAGCAGCGGCAGAGCTCGGCGCCCCCTCCTCTCCTTGATGGGCTGCTATTTCGGCTCGAAATGTTTGTGTGCGGCTTATCGGCCACCGGAGGAAATGGCAATGACGGCGAGGAACAACACCGGTAGCCGGCGCCTCTCCCCTGGTTTTTCCCCTGGCCGGCGCCCTCCTCCAGCAACCAGTAGCAACCCGAGCCAACACCTCCCTCTCCTTCCTCTCCCTTGTGTGGTAAGTGGAGGTGGAATACTAGTGTGGATGAATTGTGTAGACAAGGTGTTCGATGAAATGTGTGCATGCCAAGTGTTTGATCAAATGTAGCTAAGGTTTTCATGAGAATAATCTTTGTTTTCAAGAGCTTGTTAATTAAAGGAAAAGTTAATGTGCTTGCTAATGTGTTGAGTGAATGGTAGAGTAAGCCCCACTTGATTGCTCTTAATTTGAAAGATTTACTTACTCTTAGAAGATAGCTATGAAACATATGTCTTCGAGAACCATGATAAGCAAAGAATCGATAACCGGTTGGCAAGTTAGTGTTGTATTCACTTCCCACCTAGCGTAGTAAATAAAATCCGTGTTGGACAATCATACAAATAGTGCAAGGTGCGTTGCGTGAGAATTCTTTGTGTGAAATCATTCTCTTCAAACCTAGTTGGCGAAGTGGGAACTCCTTGATCGTGGCGTCTGATCATGGATCCCCAAGCTCGGAAGGCCCGGCCGCGACACAGGTATGCTGAGGCGCTCGACCTCAAGCGCGGTGTGCAGGCTCGACTCCGCCGACCTCGAGCTCGGCGGGGTCTCGTCTGAAGCCCAGTCGCCCTAGGATTTCGGATCTAGCATTTGGTAGCGGTTTCGAGAGGCGGGTCGTGGGGATAACTAAGAGTCTTGGCAAGCTCGAGGCGATTCTTGCCCGGCCCTCAAGGTGCAAGGCCCCTTCCCAAGGATAGCTCCGGCCGATTGCGGGCGAGAGAATATAAAGACCAGGGCGCGCAGGCTCCAAGGGGCCGAAGACAACATAGCACCACTGACTCAAGCTAGGAATCACCATTCTTGTCTTGAGTTGTAAACACTTACTCTGTACACCCATATAACAAGAATCACCGCCGCAAAAGCGGCCCAGGTAAACTATTACCTTCACGGGGGCTCGAACGATATAAACTCTTGTCTCGTGCTCGTTATCGCCTTGCTCAAACCATCACGCGATCGATTTTCTTCGCCGTTAAAGCAAAGCGCAGCTCGGGTCCCATAAACTCTCGGCCCTACCTCTTTTCTTGCGGTTGGCGATCCGATCGTCGGCAGTGGCATACAAGTGAGACACGATTGTTTTGCTCTTCGCGAGAGCGACACCAAGACTCGGGGAGCATGGCGCGAATTTTCCTCGAGAGCGGACTCGACTCGTGTCCTGTTCACGCCCTCACCGCCGTCGCTCGGCGGCCGCGTTACGGTGGCGGGCGGTCAAAGCCTGGAGGAGATCGCGGATGGCCGTGATCCGCGAGACCCGAAGGCGCTTCGCCGGATAGTGCGAGTTGCCATCAACCAAGCCATATGACTCTCGGCGAGAGAGCCGAAGAAACCCGACACATCTTGAGCCACAGGCTCCCCCTCTTGAGGGCGCCTCCGCGCTATCGCCGGGTCATAGCCAACCACGATAGGGCGAGTCGGAGCTCTTTGGCGAACCACGGCGAAGAACTTCGTCGAGCTGCGGCAAAGGTGGCACCTCCGCGATGACATCGAAGTCAACACTCGGGGACCCGCTCGGAAGAAATGATAACCGCGTCGCGCCATCGGCGCGTCGGACACCTCTGCGCGAGTTAGCCCCGAACAGCGAGCTCGGGGCGAGGCTCAGCCTTGAGCCTTGGCGTCCACGGGCACCGCGCCAGCGAGACGAACTGGCCGAGGCGCTCGAGTCGGTTGGCGGCGTCTGCGGACCTCTCCGGGGCGTTCGCCCGGGCGCCCACGGGTCGGGACGCTGCGTTACCAACGGTGATTCCGTGCTCGGCACCATAGTGCGTTCAGCGGAGGGTCAGACGCCGGCGACCTCGACTCGAGTCTGGCGGCGGCGGGGATCTTGTCGGCGATGACCACGACCAGCGTGCACTGTCTGCCTCTGGTACGCATGGTGTACTCAAGCGGCCTTCGTCGCGTCGCGATGGCGGCCGGTTCAAGCCCAGCGGTGTCGAGCGCCAGCGGGACCAAGAACCGGCGAGTTCTGTCCATCTATTCGGCCGCTATCTGGCGGCGAGGAGACGAGCTTCGTAATGGCAAACTACCTCCGACTAATACGGGCGGGGCGCTAGGACTGGCTTTTTCGAAGCTTTGCTCGCCGGGTCGTGGCGCGGATCGAAGCATCGCCGCTCCAACTTCTAGAGTTATTCTGGCGGCGCGGGGAAAAACACAGATCGTGTCATCGAGGAAGAACGCGAAACCTTCTTGGCGACTTTGTCGCGGCGATTCATCCGCTGAAGAACACGATCGAGCATTTACGGCGAGGCCGTCATCAAGGCCTTCAAGTTCGAGTCCGTGATCGGCGTCTCACCAAGACACAGAGATCACCTCGAGGCTCGATGTCAACAAACTTTTCCGCATGGCGGAAGCGATGCTGCAGACCGGAGCGATGCGTCCATTTGAAACCGACTACGACCAAGGTAAGCAGTGCGAACCAACAGAGGCGGCCGTCCAACTCGGGCGCCGACCAAGCGCCACCACCAAGCGAGCCTTGATCGCGAAGGTGGCGGAGGGCTACATGGTGTCGTCTCGGCGGATGGCGGTATAAGGTCCTCGAGGTCGAGGCCAAGCTCGGGAGGACTCTAAGCCTCGCCAAGGTCGGCGCGACCACACCGAGCGAAGAACCAGGCCCAGCGGGAGGGCCAGCGTGCGGCCCCAAGCGGGCGATGCTTTCGGCGCGAGGGACGAAGGGCCTTGAGGATCTGACGAATCAAAGTTCTTCCTATTCCGGCGGCGGCCACGACCTGCGGAACTGCGGGGCTTAGCGAAATAAAATTGGGCGCTTTCTATGATGGGCGGGGTGAGATGCCCATGCTCCGAGGATGGCGACCAGCCAAGCTGGGTGAATCTTGCGGCGAACCTGACGACCGACGACAGGTTCAGTGACGGCGGCCGGGATCGATGTCATCTTGGCTCGTCGGCCTACCGATCAAGCGAGGTCAAGGCCGCCGCCTACCATCTACCGGTCAGCATTGAAACCCAGAACAACCTTGCAAGTGGGCAGGGGCCACCATCACCTTCTCCTGAAGGATGCTCTCCCGGTATGGCTCGAGACCTAAAGACCGCCTTGGTCGTGATCCCGACCATCGGCAACACCACGGTCGGTCGCGTCATGGTCGATGGCGGCGGCTCTCTTAACTTCTTGCAAGCAAGGCGCTCGGCCAGGATCTGATTCCCGGTCGAAGGTCAAGAGCATCACCATACCATTCTTGGGATAGTCCCGGGGTTGAACAACCCCTTAGAGGCGAGGTTGTCTTGCCGTCACCTTGATGGCTCGACAATTCGCATAAGGTTGATCACCTTGAGGTGGTCGAGGTGACCTCTGGCCAACGCCATCCTCGGGCGACTGCCTTGGTCAAATTCATGGTACCAACCATTATGGCCATCGGTGCATGAAGTTACAGCAGCTAGCGGTGTCATCACCGTGCTGAGGCGACCTAGCGGCGCATGGTTTGTGAGACCAAGGCCTTGGCTCTTGCGGGCATCTTGCCCAGCAGTGATCGAGGAGGCGACGAAGAACACACTTGAAAGCGGCGATCAACCTAAGCCCAGGGGCAACAAAAGCCGTGCCGCTCGGCAGGCGACCGTCGAGTCGTCCGTCTCCGATGGTGAGTTCCAAATAGGAACTCGAGCTCAAATCACCTTCCCAGCGCCAACAAGGGTATATTAAGCAGGAGCAGCGGATATGGCCGGCGTCCCAAGGGAGGTGATTGAGCACAAGGCTGCAGGTGGGATCCGGCTCCCGGCCTTCTGCGCCAAAAAGCTGCGTCGCTTCTCCGGGAGAAAATCGCGATCATCAAGAAGAACCTTGACAAGCTCTTGAAGGCGGCTTCATTCGTGAGATTAACTTCTCAAGTGGTAAACCCGGTCATCGTCTGAAGAAGAAGGAGGAAGTGGAGAATGTCGTCGACCATCGAGGTTGAACTTCGGCGCATCGACGGATCGTGGACTCCACCGCGAATGCCAAGATCTTTGAGCTTCTTAGATGCTTACTCGGGATACCACGAGATCAAAATGGCGGTCGACGGCGAAACAAGACTTCCTTCATCCGCCGTTTGGCACCTATTGCTATCTGACCATGTCATTTGAGTGCTGCGCAATCACGAGGCCACTTTTCAGCGTCGATGACCAAGACTTTCGAGCCCGGATCGGGCGGAACCTTGAGGTCTCGTGGGCGACATCATCGTCAAAAGCCCCGAGGCGACCACGTTCGCGACCTCGAGAGACCTTCGCCAACTGAGCGAGGCACAAGATCAAGCTCAACCCGAAGTGCGTGTTGGTAGCGGCGTCCGTAAGTGCTTTCGGCTACATGATCGGGGGCTCGGGGTTGGTCCAAACCGGAGAAGATCGGCGATCGAAAGATGGCACCCGACCTCGATCGAGGCGGTGCAAAGCCTCGCTTTGGCGTATGGCGCCCTCGGCGAGTTCATCTCGAGGCTCGGCTGCGCGGGCTCCCATTCTTCAAACCTTGCATAAGCCGAGGGGCTTAGTGGACTCGGAGGCCAGCGATCCTTGACGACTGAAGGCGTACTGTCGTCCCCACCCCTCCTTAGCGCCACCTTTGGTGAGAATTCTTGCTATATCTGGGCCACCCCCATCTTTGTTAGTGCGATCTGGTGGCGAGCAGGGGGCCTCGTGACACCCCATTTATTATGTTAGCGAGGTCTTGCCAGCGGCCGAAGGGCGCTACCAGAGTCTGAGGCATTATATGCTCTCCTCATGGCCAGCGCAAGCTCGGCACTATTTTGAGGCACTCAGTGGTAAGTCGAGCAACTTCCGCTCGGGGACATCTGAGAATCCGGGAGGCGGTGGGCGAATCGCCAAGTGGGCCATGGAGCTAGCGGCGTTCGACATTGGTCGTGTACGCATACGACCATAAAATCATAAGTGCTTTGACTTGTGGTCGGCGACGTCGCCAGACCGCTCCGAGCCAGGTCGGAGGAAAAGCCACTGGGTCATGTTCTTTGGCGGCTCGAGATCCTTCAAGCTCTCGAGTTTGGGATCATATCCTCACCCGTCTTTGACAAGTGAGAATCGTAATCGTTTTGGCTTCTCGGCGACCAACAATGTGGCAGTCTGAAGCTCTCTTGGCGGCTTGCGAGCTTGCAAGGCCTTGGCGTCTGCCGCTGGTAGAATGAAAGGCGACTCGGCTCGTCATCAATCGGTTCAACAAGGACTACCGATTAACGGGAGACTTCGATGGCAAAGTACCTCGCCGAAAGCGCAAGATGGAGAAGTGGTTCGAACTTGGAGCTCAAACACATCCCGGGAAGGACAACTCAGTAGCGGACTCCCTCTCCAAGCTCGGCTCCTCCGGCAGCAGCGCCCGTCAATCTCCGACCAAGAGGTCGCGCTCGCCATGGTCGAAGTCGTACCCCCTCTGCGAGGCCATCCACAATTTCCTTGCTCGGGGCAACACCTTACCCGACCTGCCGAGGCCGGATCAAGCGCCCGGGCGATCAGCCTGCAGCTTATCGAGAGCTTCTGAGCGCAATGTTTAGGCATCTGGCGGTGCATCTCCACGGAGGAGGTAAGTACCTCTTGCATGACATTCACTCGGGCCTCTGTAGGCGCACTCTTCGTCTGAGACAATGGTCGGAAGGCCTTCCGCATGGGGTACTATTGGCCCTCGGCGCTTGGGATGCTTTCGCGATATCGTCCGCACTGCCGAGCCTACCAATTCCACGCCGGAAGTTGCATCAACCGCCTCACGCTCTCAGACCATCCGCTCGCGTGGCCCTTCTCGACACAGGGCTGGACATCCTCGGTCCTTTTCCTCAAACAGCAGGGAAGAAGTTTACTGTTAAATCATTTATCGACACCTTCACCAAGTGGATAGAATGAACCGGTCTCGACCATAAGCTTTCGGGCGGCGATTCATTTCTTCCGCTTGTTCGTGGTCACAGTCACGGGGTTCCATGCAAAATTATCGCGACAGCGGTACTCGGTTTACGGTGAGTTGTTCGGGAGTTTTGCGAAGCATCAAAATCTGCTTAAGCCGGTGGCTCACCCCGAACAGCGGAGGCGTGGAGCAGCATGTGAACCGTCGTCGAGGCGTCAAAGCGAGTCGCAGATGAGCTCGTCGATCTGGCAAGGCACGGGTGGGCCGAACTTCCACGTCCTATGGTCTATTCGTTACCACAACAAGCCGAACAGCGGGGTCCACACCCTTCGGCTCGTGTTCGTGCGAAGCCGATCCGCGCCTCCGAGTCCTGGCCAGGCTCTGCCGGGATCAACAGTGATCAAGTCGACTTCGAGCATGAGCGGTCTCTCGACCTCACCCTCGTAGAAGAAGTAAGATCACGTGCCTTTGCTACGATCAGCGCACTACACGCAAACTCTTGGCGGACATGCGTCTCGGTCGGTCGACCTAGGAAGCTCCTTGTTGGGGACCTAGCCTGAGGCGGATTGAGCTCGTCCGGCACCAACAAGTTATCCCCATGATGGGAGGCCCTATAGAGTTGTTTCAGCGGATCGCGCGGGGCTTACCGGCTAGCGATGCCGATGTGAAGGCTCTCTAGCTCGTGGAATATAGATCGACCGGAAGTTTTATGTGTAAACTCTATGCCTCACATTTCAATAAAATTTGGTCTTTCATTTTTGCCCTTTTTATATGCTTCCACTTATGTTGCTGCTATTTCTTTTAAGCGGTTCCTCGTTTGTTTTTTTGAACCGACCTTCGTCGCATAGCGCATTGCTCCTAGTCTAAGTAGCCTTGAGGTTTGGCGTTCACCCCGGAGGGCGAGCTAAATGTAAGCCGAACCTCTTCCAATCTAGCTCTTCCACATGCGGGCTCGTGAGAACCTCATTGCTTTAGTTT
Source organism: Guadua angustifolia (assembly GCA_036346375.1). Classification (NCBI taxonomy): domain Eukaryota; kingdom Viridiplantae; phylum Streptophyta; class Magnoliopsida; order Poales; family Poaceae; genus Guadua; species Guadua angustifolia. Next base: position 86,263 of record JAYEVE010000912.1, on the reverse strand, counting down.
GTCGGCGATATGCATGGTCGCGAGCCGTTCGAGCACTAACCTACTTAGCGATGTCAAACCGTGCCCTTCTACCTTCTTGGTGTTCCTCCACTTTGCAGTCGTGGCCTCTCGTCCATATTTAAGTCTTGTGCAGGAGGCACCGTCGCTCGACCTCGGGCCCAGAAGTGGGTAAAACTACCCTATCGGCGCCACGACCTAGAAAGCAGGAGCGGCTAACAAGCAAAGCAAGAAAGACTTCAAGTATCCCAAGCTCTGATTTACAAGAGGGGCGAGGTTTCTTTGTACACCAAAAACAAACCACTACATTAGTACATTCCTTGCTTTTTGATGTTTCTTCTGGTCGGCCATCTCGCGGGCAAGCTTTTCTGCTTTCAGTGGGCCACTTTGCCTTGAGGTTGCTATCTCACCACGGAGGTGGAGGAACTATTTGGGAAGCATCCACGGCTCGATGTCGTTCATCTTCAAAATGGGCGGGGCACTCTTGTTGCTTCTCCGGCAGCGCTCGAGCTTCTCTTGAGCAGGGACCTTAGTCCGGGCCCAAGAAGCGACTTCATGGGAGCCTTCTCCGGCGCCTCGACTTTAAGCGTGTTGACCTCGGCGCCTTGGTGGCACGATCGAGCTTCCCTCAAGCTCGAGGATTTTGGCCTCGAGCTCGGGGGCGCCCTCGTCGTGGAGTGTACTGCTCATGGCCCCCTCTCGAGTCCTTGACCTTGGCACCTTTCGGTTTCAAGCGTCTTGTTGATGCTCCCAAGTTCCTCCTCGAGTTGGAGTATCTTGGCCTTGAGCTTCGGGTCGGCGCCTCATGGAAGCCTTCTCGAGCTTGATCTTGGCACTCAGCCTCGGCTGTGGTGAAAGTCTGGCGCTCTGCTCCGGCCTTAAAGCGAAGTCACGTTCGGAGGCCACAGTGCGCTCGAGCTCTTCGCGTGGGCTATCTCCTGCGCCCTCATCATCCAGCGTGGATCGTCGAGCTCTTGGGCCTTCTGCTCGAGCTCCCCTGCTCGACCTCAATGGTGCGGGCAGGCGAGTCGCACTCAACCTCCGCGCCTCTCTGCGTCGAGACCCCTCGGCCTGTGACATGCTCTCGGGAGGCCTTGTAGCCCTCGAGGCATGGTCGATCACCTTCACGATGAAAAGGGTGGCCCAAAAATGAGAGGGACAAGGAGGTCAAACTGAGCTCACGTTGGCGGAAGACCCTTACCTCGTGGAGTCGCCCTCGAGCGTGCGGGTGAAGTCCTCACGGTCGTCAATACGATCGCGAGGATCTCCTCCTCCTCGTCAACCGCCATGCCGGTCTTGGGATTGACCACGGCACGCCGATGGCGCGCAGGCGGGACTCTGAGTCCCCATACAGAGGCGGCTTCGGTTATCCTTGCCCCTCCGGTGGGTTAAGGCGCCCGGCGGGGAGGGCGTAGCGGCGATGCCGGCCCGATCTCCACGGTCGAGGTCGCTCGTCTCCGGCGCCAAGGGGATGGCAGCCGGATCCGCCTCGGCATTCTCGACCTCCGTGGCCTGGGGTGCCGCGACCTCGGCCTTCGGCGCGATCGCGGGGAGAGGTCTGCGGGCTTCGCGACCGATCACCCCGGTGATCGGCATGCGTCTGCGGGATCGACCACGGCCACCGATGGCGCCTGGGCGGGACTCGAGTCCCGCCCGAAGGCGGCTTCGGTTATCAGCTGCCTCCTCCGGTGGGTTAAGGCGGCGGCGGGGAGGACATAAGCGGCGATGCCGGCCCGATCTCCATGGTCGGGGTCCCGCTTCGTCTCGGCGCCAAGAGGATGGCGGCCGGATTCGCCTCGGCATTCTCGACCTCCGTGGCACAGGGTGCGCGACCTCGGCCTCGGCACGATCGGTGGTGAGGTCTGCGAACTCCATGACCGATCGCCCCGTGTGGCCGTGAGTCGCGGCCTCAACGCCCGAGGCGATCGAGGTGGTGGGGTCTTGAGGCCACTTCAATCGTGGCCTCAAGGCCTGAGTATCCTCCTCACGGGGCCGGGAAGCCGTCGGCAGCTATCTGTGTCGTGGGCCTGCGCGTGTAATGTAGTCATGGCCCGACCACGGGCTCGTTTTCTTCAGACGAGTCGTCGAGCCCTTGGTAGAACTCACGAGCCAAGGGGTGGCCCGAAGAAGTCGTGTCCCACGGCGATCGATGTGCCTGATACCGGCTCGAGCGTTCTCCTCCTCGAACTTCGGACTTGCCTGGACAACAGACCATCGTCAAAGCGGGCAAGTTTGAGCTCAGGTGCTGAGTCTGCGATCAAAAGCATTCTCTAAGCGGAAGATCTGAAAGTGGCGCGGACCCGGGATCTGCGGGGCCTACAGGTCACCGATCTCCTCCTCGTCGAGGTCGTCGAAGGTCTTGTTGCCCGATGTTGAGGCGGCTAGCGCTTGCGTGTCCTCATGACTGAGACCTCGGGGTCGAGCAGCTCCGCATCACCCGCATGGCGGAGTTGAGCTCATGACCACGAGGCGAGAGTGCAGGAGGACTGGCGTGGCGGCCTCTGGCTGCTGCGTGGGGAAGACTTCGTCGAACTGACAAGGCATGAAAAACACAAGCTCGGGGGCTCGGCTAGAAGGGCCCTTCTTGTGGCAGTCCCCCCTCGGCGTGGCGTTTCTTCGCCTCCGTCTGGCAATCCGGTGGTGGAAGTCGCTTCTTCCCTTTCTTGCTCCCTGCCCCGCCGATGGCGGGAACATCCTCTGGCCGTGCCAGCAACTCTGGTGGGCCTCACGAGCAAGCGAAGCTCGGGAAGGGGCTCGCGGGCAAAAGACTTCGGCGCTTGGTCGGAGACTTACCTCGTCCTTCGACGAAGTACATTCTTCGGGGCGGGGTTGCGATGGCGTGCTCGTCGCCACCTTCCCAAACATCTCGACCATCTGGCGGCGACCGGGATTCTTTAAACCTTTACAAGACAAGCGGTTGTCAAGAGAAGGTCGGAGGGTGTACCACGAGCGGACCTTGGGACAAGAAGACTTACTAGATGTACCCTCACGGGTAGCATCATCGGGCCTGGATCTCGAAGAGCGGGTGCTCCCTCCGCTTGAGAGGACACCGCAGTTCCGCGAAATCGTTAGCGTCGCTTTGCCCGTTGAGACAGCGCATAAGCGCGAGATATGGATGAGGCGATGGCCTCCTCGTCGACCTCGAGTCGTCCAGACTCGAGTCTCCTTGCGGTTGGCGATGGGGTCCTTCGTACACAGCGTCGGCCTCGCCCCTCTTGAGTAGAACCGGCGCTTTCGTTCCGGGCGAGGAATCCGGTGGAACTTAGGAAGGTCCACTGAGCCCGACCAGCGGAAGTAGAGGCATCCGCCAGGGTCCTTCCGGGAGGCGGAAGAGGCGAAATCTGGGAAGAAGAGCGAGGAGTTGGGAGGATCCTAGGAAACCCTCGCATAGATGGGAAAAGATGGTGAGGAGAAGAGCGGAGTTCAGCACAAGGTTGATGAGCTCGATGTCGCGGTGGAGAGGACCTTGGCGAACTCACTCTCCGGGGTCCGCAAGCCAAAGAGGGCATAGTGCTCGGTGCAGACGATCTAAATCGTCCTTGAGTGTCTTGACTCGATCTCGTTGCGGCGGCCGCCATGTAAGCAGGTCTAAAGCCCGAGGACTCGAGCTCCTTCATCCTCGAGTCGACGGTGTGCTCCTTCTAACTTGGCCATGGCGGTTGAGGCCGCTTGGTTTGATGCGAGAAAGGAGGACCTTGCTCGGCGACAAGGCTTGGAAAGCGAAGGCGCAAGAGCAAGACTTTTTAACGACAGAATTTATGTATTGGGTTTATAAGCCGCAAAGTCCGGTCCACGGTGCCTCAAAAGGTGTGCCAACCGCGATTTGTGGGGCGATTAAGGCTTGGGCTACGGAGTCGGCGCCGCCAGTGCCCACCAACTGTTCACATTCGTACCAACATCGAAGTCCGAAGGTCGCTGGGTGTCGAGGCCAAGGACTTGCCTTGTGGTCTCACTTGAGCCTCGACCAAGGAGTCAAGACCTCTGAAGGTTTTTAGTCCCAAGAATAAGGCTCGAGGTCGTCACGAGGTTCCCTCCGACCTAGAGCCTCGGGGTTTGGTGGCAGTGGGAACTCCTTGACCGGCCCGGCGTCAGATCAACGGATCCCCAAGCTCGGAAGGCCCGATCGCGACTTGGAGGTGCGCCTTTGGGTGCTTTCGACCTCGGCGCGGTGTGCCCAGCTCGACTCCGACGACCTCGAGCTCGGCGGGGTCTCGTCTGGCTCCCGGTCCGCCCTAGGATTTCGGATCTAGCATTTGGTGAGCCAGTTCCAAAAAAGCGGGTCGTGGGGATAACTAAGAGTTGGCAGCAAGTTCGAGGCGATTCTTGCCGACCCTCAAGGTGCACTGAGGCCCTTTCCCAAGTATCGCTCCCTAGTTGTGGGCGGAGAGAGTATAAAGACCAGGGCGCATGAGCTCCAAGGGGCCGAAGACAACATAGCACACCTGCAGCTCGAGCTAGGAATCACCATTACTGTCTTGAGTTGTAAACACTGCTCTGTACACCCATATAACAAGAATCACCGCCGCAAAAGGCGGCGAGAAGAAACTATTACCTTCACGAGGCTCGAACCAGTATAAACTCTTGTCTCGTGCTCGTTGTCGCCTTGCTCCGAGCCATCACCGCGATCGATTTTCTTCCTTCGTTCGAGCAAAAGCAGCTCGGGTCCCATAAACTCTCGACCCTACCTCTTTTCTTGCGGTTGACGATCCCGATCGTCGACACTACTATCATCCATTCTTTGTGTGAAGGGTCCAGCAGAGGTGCTACAATTTTCGAATGTGCTGCGGTGAGTGTTTATGGAGTATTGATTGCGAACTCTTGGTTAATACACAGTAGTTGTATATGTATTGTATATGTGGATTTGTTACTAATGCATGCCAACTACTTATATATGTATACCAGTATTAGGTTCTTGAAGATTTTGTGTGTTGTTGTTTATTATGGTCTGAAATATACACATGTGTTATTTGTGTATGAGCCCCTTGTAAATTGTTCTTCAAAAGATAAGGCTTAGTTTACAAGAAAATACTAATTTGTGCATAAATTTAAGTGGAATGGGTATTGTTTAATTGCAGAGAAGATTACATCGGAGTGGCCTCTGCTAATCGCCACTCCATTCTTAAATCGGTAAAAGGCAAGTGCATTCTCTAGACGTGGCTAGGAGGATTAATCGATTGTTGCTCTTAGCGTAAGTAATTTCGGTGCATACGCAAAGAGTAAGCTTTGGCTTGGATATAACTAGAAAGTGCTTCTTCTTATGAAAATGTCTATGGTGATTAAAAGTTTAAGGAAATTGATGCAAGTACACCGTGTTATTGAGTGTGGATGTGTGTTCTTATGTGATACTCCTTCGTTTAATTGTCGCTCTATTAATTAGATGAACTCTAAGTGAGACCGAGTTTTTGTAAGGTTGGTTATAGTGAGTAGATTGTTAGAGTGATTGGGACCCGGCATGGGTTTGATTCAAGCGGATAAGTCCTTTATAAAGATAGTATCGTGAGCATTTAAGCGCAAGTGTATGGTGTGAACATGGTCGATGGCCGTGGGATGTAGTTGCATGATAGAAAGCTGTCATGAGTTGCCATGCCTTACGGTTGAATCTGCTTGTACCGATCTGCTAGTGACTTAGGAGTGTGAGAAATTGGCTATGTGTGTGTATGTGGTTATGGTATGTTTGTGTAGGCATTGAATGAAAAGTTGCATTTCATTCATGAAAATTGCATTGTGCATTCATAATGGAAGAAGCGACCCATCTTGATCACGGGCCTCTGTGTTCACACGTAGTGAACACGAAAGTCCTACCTCGTAGTCCCATTCATCGAGGTGAATGGGAGCGAGACGAGAAAGTAGGCACCTTCCATCTACGGGATGGAAGGGGCGTGAGTGCCACCGATGGGTGGGCACTCGGCGATCTGCGATGCGTGCATGGAAATGAGCATTCATGTGCATTGCATCTTTCATAATGAGTGTTGTGGTAAATGGTGTGTTATTTGGGTGATGAATATGGTAATTGAAGGTTGAGTTGTGGACTCAACCCAAAAAGGGGAGATTGAATTGAATTTGATGATTGAGTGCATTCCATTGCCTTGCTAATTGGATTATATAACTATCGTGGAGTGAAGATTGAGTTATGAACTTGACTTAAATGGATGAAAATGGGTTGGGTTGTAAAAAGGGGTGGTTGAGTCGGGAGTCGTTGTGATTTAGCGTTAAGTAGGGGTTCATGGAAGTTGATTGGTTTTATTATCAAGATGATGGCTTGATTGTAATAATTTTTTTTTGGTATGGTCAAGTTATTACTTTAAATGGGTATAAATGCTTATTGTCCGACTATTGTTTTATTTGCATTACTTGCTCTTATGGTTAGGTTCTTGTTTTACTTACGATAAATTGGGTTTATTATTCTCGTGTACTTTGCTGAGTTTGAACTCACGCTTGTTATCTAATGTTTGTAGGTGTTTTGAAGCGGCATGCTTGGATGGGGGTAGCGGCACAATCACATTTACATCATCACCTTTCCATTATGTTAATTTATAGATCGATATAAATAGCTCGAGTAAATTTTTGTAAGGCGGTCATGATTATGTTTAATGAGTTTCTATCCTGTAATAATGTATGTAGTGGAGTTTCCTAATTCCTTTTGGATGTGTGATTGGTTAACTAAGGACCTACTAGAATAATATCATAGAAAGCGCAAATGTTTTACATCTTTGAGTGGATGTCCTACTCTCTAGAGGTCATGCGAAATTTTGTAAATTCGGTGACTTAGTTTTAATCTGTTTTGAGGGTTTAGAGGTTGTTTTCCGTTTTTTTCAAGAGGTGTCATTAGTATTTAGAGTTTTTGGTAGCATTAAGTAGCGTTCAAGCGTCGGGGTATTCTGGTATCCTGTCACACAGACTTTTCATGTACACTGCATGTGCACACCAACTAACAAAAGTTACGAAAAATTCTGAAAAAATTGTAGATGTACTTCATAGATTGCTCTACCTATGTATAAAATTGTAGGTTCAAATTCATTATATATCAAGAGTTACAAAAGAAAATTCTAACAAGTTTAAAGAGTTTAAACTTGTCGAATTTTCTCATTTTAACTCTCGATATATAATGAATTTGATCTTAAAACTTCATACATAGGTAGAGCAATCTATGAAGTACATCATATATATATATATATATATATATATATATAGAAAAATAGTTCTATACTCACAGGTATGCGTACTCCACCTTCAATATACCGTTTAAATAATGTTGTTATACCTTTTTATCCTTTTGAGTATACTCTAATACTGAATATAATATACTCCAAATTGGATTCCACAAAACATTTCATTAAAGTCCACCCTTTATAGCATAATTTGTTTATATATTCCTTTTTACATATAGAAAAGGGTATGTAGCAAAAAAATAAAGAGTTTTGATGAAATTTTTTAGTCATGTCGCATTGGAGTATCTTAGAATTATTATTGGAGTGTACCAAAAGTGATAAAAGAGTATAAAGTATTCATTTAAGTGGTATATGAGAGGTGGGAGTATGTACTCCCGGGAGTACGGAAAAACTTCCTATATATATATATATATATATATATATATATGTGGGCAAATATGTGGTGCAAACCACCCTTCGAGTGAAAACTCTGTGAAAACTACCCGTAAAAGTTCTGAAAAATTCTCAAAACATTACCATATGTAGGGGAGGTGAGCTTCTATAATCCTGCAAAATTTGAAGAGGAAACCCAATCGCATTTGAAAGATATGAAAAAGACTCGCATTTGCCCTATATATGTGTGTATATATATATGTATATATGTATGTATGTATATATGTATGTCTATATGTATGTATGTATGTATGTCTATATGTATGTCTATATGTATGTATGTATGTATGTATGTATGTATGTATGTATACATATATATATATGTCTATATGTATGTGTATATATATATACATATATATATATCTATATCTATGTATATGTATATGTATGTATACATATATTTATGTATATGTATATATATGTACATATATGTATGTATATGTATGTGTATATGTATATGTATGTATGTGTATGTATATGTATATGTATATGTATATATATATGTATATATATGTACATATATATATATACATATATACATATATATGTATATATATATATACATATATATACATATACATATATATATATATATACATATATATGTACATATATATATACATACATATATATACATACATATATATATGGGAACATATCCAGTGCTAATGGGCTGCTCGGTGTTAAAATGCTAACTCCTGTCATTAGCCATCGGATGAAGAATCAAGCTGATCTAATTGAGCAAGGTGGGAATCCTGTGCCACTTAATCCATTTCTGAAAAACCCCTGCAAAACACGCCTCTCCGAGTAGCACATTACGTTCCAACCGCGATCATCGCGTGAGGCGATCGCGTGCAAACTCCGGCTCCTCCACGAATCCCCAACCGATCGCGTCGGGCGGCCTCGATCCTCCTCCCGCGCCGGCTCCTCCCAAGCCGCCTCCTCCCCACCATGTGGCCCCAGCTCCTCCCACGGGCGCCTCCTTCCCACCGTCGTGGCGCTCATCGTCCCTGCCGTAGCGTATACATGTTTGTACCGTCTCAAAATTCTTAAGTGATGATCTGAAATTGTATCAATTTGTTAACCGATTAAAAGCAAATTGATGTTTGACTTTCTTTTCTCATAGTGATTGAATGTTATAGACTAATTGATTACTTGGTGGGTGACTTGGCGATGTTTTAAATTTTAGTAGGGCTTTAAATCTTCTCTAAAGGATTCTCCTGTTTTTTGCCATGCATTTTTTTCTAATTACGAATCTCTTCATTTCAGATTAGCATAGCTTACCTTACCTTCGTTCTTGCTAAAGAATCCACGGCATGTGCAATGAACAGGACAAATTGATCTATAGTGATCGAACATTCGATTTTCATTTCCTATGATTTAGGCAAGGATATCAAGCGCGACGACATAGAAGAAAGCAATATGTGGAGCAAGAGCCATGCATAATGAGAGGTGTCTATTTCAAAAACATGAAATGGCAAGCTGCTATAAAAGTTGACAAGAAGCAAATTCACTTGGCGCCTTCTTCTACTAGTCGATGTCCACGGCCTTGGCGCCACCATGCCATCTTGGCTGCCTTGCCCTAGTGCAACACCGTGCATCTTGGTCTACCTTGCCCTAGTGCAATGCCCACACCGCTCGGATTACTACCCGATTGTGTGCTCGGCGCTCGAGCCGACAACAAGCGATCCTCCACATGATGTTGCACTTCCGGCGTTGACATTGGGTCGTCTTGCCCTTGGTGCAGATGCCCTCAACACTATCGTAGTCCCGTCCATTGCCATGGAGCCATACCTTCTACGGCACTACTACTCAAACTAGTAATCCGGACTACCGTTTATAGTAAGTATCATTGTTGCCTAGAATTGTTTCATTGAATCTTGAACATGTCATTGACAATTTTTTTGTATTGCAGGTGCTTCTTATACACCTAATGTTGTGAATCGATAAAGCCATTTGTAGGAAAAAAATTTTGATGACTTGGAGGTAGAGAGGAATTCTATAAGGCATATGCGCATTGTAACATCCCGAAATTTGGCCAAATTTTAAATTTTGGAGTTATTTGAATTTTTATGAATTAACCAACCTTTATTTGCATTTAATTGCATTTAATTGAATTTATCTAATCTTTCTGGGATTTATTGGATTTAATTGGAATTTGTTTATATCATTTTCTCTTGAATAATTAAATATCAGAAAATGTAATTATCAAAAATTAAAACCAATATTTTATTTAGGCTCAAAATGCTCTGAAATATTTTCTAGAATTTTTCTAGAATTTTTCGTATTTTTAGTGCCCCAAATAATTACTTTGAATTTCTGCATTTATTTTTATTCGAAAAGTCTCGAAAATCCTTAGCTACGGTGTTGGGCGGCTAACATTGCTCATGTGAGAAAACCCTAATCGCCGCTTACTCCGCCGTCCGATCTTGATCGGACGATTTATCGTTAATCATCGCGCCTACCGAGTGCATTGTTGCACATGCTTGCCGTTAGTCCGAAGATCGTGTCGAGGATTTTTGCGCGCCTCGAGGTATGTCCGGCGAGAGAAGTACATCTTCGTGCCTGACACTTCATCCCGCTCATTTCCCTCATCTCTCGCTCGACCATCCACCATAGCTCTCGCACTTGCTGCGCCATAGTTGTCTCTTCCCTCTCCTCACTTCTTCTTCGTCTGGCGTGCTCTGCCGTTCCCGCACTTTGAGACCCACACCGAAGTTCCTCGCGTCACGCCACAACCGTCGGGCTACTTCTTCCGCCAGGAGACTTGAAGCGCCGTCGCCGTGTCGTCTTCTCCAACTCGACCTTGCGAGCTCCGCCGCTTCTCCTTCGACGCCGCGAGCTCAATGACCGTCAGATCCTCATCGGACGCTTGAGGTGAGGCCACGTAGTCCGCAAATAGTAAACCGCTCGGGTAGTTCTAGCACCGTCGATTCAATCCAACGATCCGGAAAGCAGCGTGAGCGTGGCTTGATGCTTCCTCGGCGTGTCGATCGGCGGCGTGTGGCCGGGCGCCGTTCATGGGCCGCTTGTCGGCGTGTGACCGGGTTCGCTAACGTCGGCGCGGCGTCACCGAGGCCCATCGGTCGATGGCGAGGCGGCGTGGCTTCGCTCTGGTGCCGACACGTGTTGGTAGAGAAAATAACAGGAAAATCGGTGGAAAATAGATGAATAATTCGGTTTATTCTTTTATGAATTTTCAGAATATTGTAAAGGCTATAACTTTTGCATTTTAACTCGGATTTGAGTGATTCCAGTGCCCAAAATTTGTAAAAATGTGAACTATTTATTGGTGAATTTTATTTTATTTTTAGAGTTGGTTTTGCTGTCTGTATTGTATATTTATTGCTTGCTTGTCTGTACCGAATTAGACTCAGGAGTTGCCTAAGTCACCGAGGGAGAATTCGAGGACCCATCGCAGAGCTTGACCAGAACCAACTGCTGTTCAAAGGCAAGTCATGCTTTGATCATTTCGCGCCTAGTTTTAAAAGTATATTTTGATTTCCATATTGCATGCTATGTTAAGTACAACCACTTTTGATTAAATTGGGAAATGGTAGTTAAAAGCCAAACTTGTTATGCGCCTTGATTATAATGTTTATATGCCTGAAATCCTTGTCCACCCAAAGATGTTAATATGTTGGTTATTAATATAGCGCCAACACGGGAGGCTAGACCGTGATAGTTGCTTAGTCCGCTTGTATGGGGAAATGATTTGGACCGGGGCAAGTGGCAAGAAGGCTTAGTGCCAGGTGGGCTGTGTGGCAACGGGCTGTGTAAAAGATTGTGAAAGCTGTGTGCCGAATTGTATAAAATGGATGTCTTGCCCGAGACAGTTAAGGACTTAACCTTGCGAGCCTTTGAACTGAGTTCCGTGTACAACCACTTGTCCGGAATGGGACGGACCTAGTTAAGTAGATTTCTAACCTCTTTCCTTTGAAACCTCGGGGTGACAGTGCACATCGGTGCAACTGTAGAGGAAGCGTACCTGTGCTACGGCTTGGTACCCATTCAGCAGTACCTTACTGTCTAAACTTGGTTACGAGTGAGGGAAGTGTTAGAAGGAAATGTGAGAGGTTCAACGGTTAAATGTTAGTCTCTGAAAGACTTTGTTGCAATCAATCGCCTATGTGGTGAGCGACTGTATCCTGTGGGTAAAGTGTACAGCCTCTGCAGAGTGTGTGTGTGAATCTATTCGATTAGCGCGTCATGATCTTGGACATTGCTCGGTGATTACAGGTCAAGGGTTAGATTTTAAAAATAAAAGATGTGGAATGGGTGGCTGTGTGCCAAAAAGCTGTGTGAATGAAACTAGGGCTGTGTGCCAAAACTCTTGGAAAAAGAATTAAGAAATTAATTATTATTAATATTGGTTTTACCGCCTTTAAACCTAATAGGATTACCTGTTAAAAAGAAATGCTGCTTTTGAGCAAAATAACCAATTAAGCCTTTCCTTTGGAATAAGCCATGCATGTAGTAATAGAACTGCATTGTGCATGACTTGCTGAGTATGTCGTATACTCACCCTTGCATCGACAAAAACCTCAGAAGAAGATGAAGCCGTGCCAGCTTGGAATGAAGAGTTCGTCGAAGGCCAGGAGGATTAAGGGTTGAGCCGCACTCAGTAGCCTGTGGCTAGGAATGGTTCCGCTATCGTATTTTGCTTCCGCTGAATGAACTTGGTACCGATGATATTTATCGCCCTGCGTGGCGAATTATTGTAAGGCGACCATAAGGTCATGTAACTCGACTATATTATGCTTGAAGTACTTTATTATTTAAATTCCGCTGTGTATGATTGTGGTACTTCAACTTTGTTTATCTGTGTGTACTAAGCGTGATCTGGACTAGTATGGCATACCTGAGTGTCGAATCCGTGAAAATTCGGGAGCACGCAGCGAGGATAGTATCGAGCCATCTTGTTGTGAGGACTTAACTCTAGCTAGGCGGCCGTTTTAGAGGTCCAAATTACTTTCTAAAAGATAAAATTTGGGCAAGAATAATTAATGAAATCTTGACTTATCCCTTCTTCCTTACTTCATATCTCTCTGTGATTCTCGCCATTACTTTTATGCTCTTTTAAAATTTTAGTCTTGTGGCGTTGCTTTGGCGGATCACGGATGGTTCACTCTTTTGGAGGCGTCACGGAGGCTACTGTTGCAGAGCTCGGAGGATGCTCCAGTGTTGGGAGGCCGATCGTCCACTCTACAAGTCTCGCGCTGGATAGTCAACGGATTGCTCGCGGATGGGAGGCGACTCGACCTTATGCGCTCGGGAGCACGCATGCTAGTCGTCCTTAGCCTCGCGGTGAAGCGAGCTAGCTACTGGGCGGGCATCTGAGAGTGTGCGGGTTGCGCTGCGACGGATCAGCGAGGACCACGGCCGAAGTGTGGGATACCGCTTCCGTGTGCACCCGCGCAGCGGGTGGACCCTGCAGGCTCGCTTAGAGCTGGAGGGCAGCCATCGTGCACTGGGCGGGTTCTTTGCGGCACGGGAGGAGGTGATGGATGCCACGACTCTGAGCTGCAGGCCGTCTACGCACCTTGGAGAGACCGAGGTGGCCTTACGAGAGACCGGATGCAGTGATCGAGAGGATCGCCGAGCTGGAGGAGGCTCTTCTGGCGAGGTGAGCTGTGTTGTCATGGAGCTCTCACACAGCGAGGAGGAGCCGGAGGAGCGGCCAGCGCTGAGACCATGACCCAGTGGTGCCCCTGCTGCACCGGTGGGAGGCATGGGGACGATTTAGCCCGATGCCAGCTCACCGCGGTTTACGTGATCGGCGAGCAGGCCGGGTTGGCTCGATGAGTGATGCTTTGTCGAAATGTCGATGGCGACTTTGCGTTGAGACTCACTGTGTTGAGTCGCCTCTTTTATTCGAACATTAGTATGCGATGTTGTAATGAACTATTGATGTGATGATGTGGCTGATTTTGTGGTTGCATAGTCCTTAGGCTATGTAAGCAACCATACCTAATTATTATTTATGCTTGAATGATTATTGGTTTTTAAATTCGCTGTTTCCGTATAAGTTTCTATCGTATCTATTCTTTTTCCCCCTTATCTCTAAACCACCGAAGCAATCAGCAGATGGTGAACACTCTCAACAATGGAGCGGGAGGCAGCGGTTCGCGCCGGGAAGGCGATCGAGCAGTGCGCCACCACCGCGGCAGCACCGCCGGTGGATATCACAGAATCTAGGAGCATTTCTCGCGGCCACAGACTCAATTAATGCAGACTATGATGGCAGCGATTGCAACAAATCAACCACCGAGCGATGCCAACAATCGAGCCATGAACAATGGGCCACGTCCCCATTCAAGATTGTCAGGAGTTTATGAGGGCGCGTCCGCCGACATTCTCGGGGAATGCCAGCCCATTAGAAGCGGATGGTGGTTGAGAACCATCGAAGAAGCGCACATAGCGGTGTGAAGGAAGCGAGAGGGTACTCTATGCCTCTCACGACTTGAAGGAACAAAGGTGAATGGTGGGAGAATTCTGCGCATCGCGGGAGAGCCCTGAAGAGATTACAGGAGGAATTTACTATAGCTTTCCATCAATATCATGTCTTGGGAGGGTATTATGGAATCCCGAAGAAGGAGGAATTGAACAACTGAAGCAAGGAGGCCAAGCAGTGGTGATTATCTGAATAAATTCACTCAACTTGCACGCTCGCTCGAAGGCGTAGTAGACAGATAAAACAAGCGGTCCCACTTCTGAAGGACTTAACACAGATCGCAGGTGGGACTAATTACCCACACTTTTCGAACTTCAAGAAGCTGGTAAACAAAGCGCTCATCTTTGGAAGACAAGCGCAAAGCTGGGCGACAATCGCAAGCGCCGCATGGCTCGGCAAGGAGGACGCCATGGTCGGCGAAGACAAGGATGATACTGACAATTCACGATTCAGCGGAAGCGATTGTCGAGACACCACCGCCAATGCCAAGACCATTTGGACAAACCCCTCGAGACCCGATCAAGGTTGTTAACCAAAGCGAAAATCGGCGAGATGTCGGGAAGGCGTTGCTACAAGCGCAATGAGACCGGGCATTTCGCCAATATGTGCCCCAAGAAAGGAGTTGTGACGATGCGCTTCAACCTAGGGAGCACCCGGCTAAGACCCTACCCAAGGAGAAGCGAGGACTGCTCAAGCCGGAGCTACGCCATAGGCATTCACGCGAGAAGAATCAACCATATCTCCATGAGCCGAAGTCCAGTGCTACGGACGTCGTGATCGGTAAGTTCCTAGTCAACTCAGTACCAGCTACAGTATTGTTTGATTCAGGAGCTTCACATTCGTTCGTTTCTCGAGATTTTGCTGTGACAAATGAAATGGATATTGTTAACCTTAAAAGTACACTCCTAGTCCAATCCCCTGGATCAGAACTCCGTTCTAAGGTCGGATGTTCTAGAATTAAGCTATTAATAAAAGGAGTAGAGTTCCTAGCGAACCTTATTATATTAGATACCCAAACCCTGGATGTTATCCTGGGAATGGATTGGTTGACCAAGCATAAGGCTGTACTAGATTGCGGGCGAAGAGTCGTGTCTATTGAGAGCCCGGATGGTAGAAAAGTGGAATTTCAAGCAGTGGCAGTTCGAGGAGGTCCGATGTTAGTAAACAATTTGGAGACTGTCAATATCTGAGATGTACCGATGGTCGATGAATACCGGATGTTTTTCAGGAATTACCGGGAATGCCACCGAGACGAGAGACATAGAGTTTATGTCGATCTAATCACGGGACAGCACCAATTGCAAGAAGGCCTTATCGGATGTCTACCGAAGAGTTGGTAGAAATGAAAAGGCAAATTGAGGAGTTCTTTGGAAAAAGGATTCATTAGGCCGAGCTCGTCACCATAGGGAGCACGGTTCTATTTGTTAAGAAGAAAGATGGGAGTTTTCGGATGTGTATAGACTATCGCGCATTAGCAAGTGACGATAAAGAATAAATACCGTTACCCGGATAGACGACCTTTTCGATCAATTAAGAGGAGCGAGTATTTTCCAAGATCGACCTTAGGTCAGGATATCACCAGTTGAGAATCAAGACAAAGGACATACCCAAGACTGCATTTTCTTCAAGATATGGACATTATGAGTTCACGGTTATGTCGTTTGGATTGACAAACGCCCCAACATACTTTATGAACTTAATGAATAAAGTATTCATGGAATACTTAGATAAATTTGTGGTCGTGTTCATCGATGATATTTTGGTTTATTCAGGGCGGATGGAAACCACGCCCAACATTTGAGATTAGTCTTTGGAAAAACTAAAGACAGCAGATTGTATGCAAAGTTTAGTAAATGCGATTTACGGAAGAGTAAGGTAGATTTCTTAGGGCATGTCATGGTAGAAGGAATCATGATGGACCCAGCAAGGTTGAGACATTGCTACATTGGGAGTCGCCTAGGACAGTTTAGCAAGTTCGGAGTTTCCTTGGAATGGCTGGTTATTACCGCCGATTTATAGAAGGATTTTCGACAATTGCTAGGCCAATTACGCAATTGCTAAAGAAAGAAAAGAAGATTGTTTGGACAGGATTGCGAAAAGAGTTTCCAAGAATTGAAGAAAAATGACATCGACACGGTGTTAGTGCAACGGATGTGCATCAAAGTTTCGATATCTCTTCGTGATGCATCGCGCCAAGGACTTCGGATGTGTGTTAATGCAAAATGGAAAGGTAGTAGCCTATGCATCAAGGCGGTTGAGGCCACACGAAGGAATTACCCGACACACGATCTAGAATTAGCAACTGTAGTGTATGCCCTGAAGATATGGCGTCACTATCTTATTGGCAATAGATGTGAGGTGTATACAGACCACAAAAGCCTTAAATACATTTTCACCCAATCTGACCTGAACATGAGACAAAGGAGATGGTTGGAGCTAATCAAGGATTACAACAGGGAATCCATTATCATCCGGCAAGGCCAATGTAGTGGTGATGCCTGGCCGGAAAAACCACGGCCTAAATTTGAAAGAGGAGAAAGCCGGGAAGAACTATGTAAGGACCTTGGAGGTTAAAGCGGAAGTTGTTCGAAAGGATTAAATAACCGCATTAGAAGTGAAGCCTATCTTGGAAGATCAGATTAGAGAAGGTCGGAGAATGATGAGAAGATCAAGCGAATCAAGGCCAAGATGGAGGAAGGCCAAGCAAAGGAATTTAAGCTGGACGAACATGGTACGTTGTGGATGAAAGAACGAATTTGCGTACCTAACAAAAAGGAATTAAAGCAGTTAATATTGGAGGAAGCTCATGACTCAAGTATTGATTCACCGGAAGTGCAAAAATGTATCAAGATTTAAAAGAGAGATTCTGGTGGCCGAATATGAAGAGAGAGATTGCTGAGCACGTAGCACTATGTGATGTGTGTCAGCGAGTCAAAGCCATGCACCAGAGACCGGCAGGACTGCTGCAACCGTTAAAGATACCAGAATGGAAATGGGAAGAAATCGGAATGGATTTTATTACCGGATTGCCAAGGACGCAAGGAGGTTATGACTCCATATGGGTCATCGTGGATCGATTGACAAAGGTTGCGCACTTCATACCGGTAAAGACAACCTATTCAGGAGATAAGTTGGCAGAACTATACATGGCAAGAATCGTTTGTTTGCATGGAGTGCCAAAGAAGATAGTCTCGAGACGGTACCCAATTTACCTCAAGATTTTGGGATAGATTGCATACGGCAATGGGCACCCGTTTAAACTTGATCTGACTTACCACCCACAAGCAGGATGAATGAGACGAAAGAGTCAACGGATATTAGAAGATATGTTGAGAGCTTGTGCGTTAGCATATACATCAACTTGGGATAAATGTTTGCCATACGCGGAGTTTAGTTACAACAACATTGCTCGGGCAAGTCTTGGATGTCACCTTCGAAGCATTGTATGGTCGACTTTGTAGGACACCGTTAAATTGGAATGAGGCTGGTGGCGTCGTGTCTTCGGACCGGACATACTTGAGAAGCGAAGAGCAAATAGCCTTGATCGAGAGAAAGGTTAAAGGTTGCACAATCAAGGCAGAAGAGCTCACGGAACAACCGCCGTAGAGATTTGAGCTTTGAGCCGGAAGATTATGTGTACCTCAGAGTTACACCCCTTAAAGGAGTCCAGAGGTTTCACAAAAAGGGTAAACTTGCGCCAAGATATGTCGGACCATTTAAGATCATAAGCCGTAAGGGCGAAGTCGCATACCAACTCGAGTTACCGCAGTCACTAGCAGGAGTGCACAATGTTTTTCATGTATCGCAACTCAAGAAGTGTCTCCGAGTGCCTGAAGAGCAAACATCACTAGAAGAAGTTGAACTACAGGAAGACTTGACTTACAAGGAACAACCAATAAAGATTCTGGACATAACGGATCGGAGAACCAGAAACAAGACAACCCGTTTCTGCAGAGTTCAGTGGAGCAACCACACGAAAGTGAAGCCACACAGGAATGAGAAGAAGATCTGAAAAAGGAATTCCCAAACCTATTCTATAGTTAAGCCTCGAATCTCGGGGCGAGATTACATTAAAGGGTAGGTTTGTAACATCCGAAATTTGGCCAAATTTTAAATTTTGGAGTTATTTGAATTTTTATGAATTAACCAACCTTTATTTGCATTTAATTGAATTTATCTAATCTTTACAGGATTTATTGGATTTAATTGGAATTTATTTATATCATTTTCTCTTGAATAATTAAATATTAGAAAATGTAATTATCAAAAATTAAAACCAATATTTTATTTAGGCTCAAAATGCTCTGAAATATTTTCTAGAATTTTTCTAGAATTTTTCGGGTATTTTAGTGCCCCAAATAATTACTTTGAATTTACGCATTTATTTTTATTCGAAAAATCTGAAAATCCTTAGCTACGGTGTTGGGCCAGCCCAACACTTGTGCTCATGGAGAAAACCCTAATCGCCGCTTCGCTCATGCCGTCCGATCTTGATCGAGACGGTTTATCGTTAATCAGCGCCTAGAGTCGGTACATTGTTGCCATGCTTGCCGTTAGTCAGAAGATCGTGTCGGGGATTTTGCGTGCGCCTCGAGGCATGTCCGTCCGAGAGAAGTACATCTTCGTGCACAGCACTTCATCCCGCTCATTTCCCCTCATCTCTCTCGCTCAGCCATCCACCGTAGCTCTCGCACTTGCTTGCCGTAGTTGTCTCTTCCCTCTCCTCACTTCTTCTTCGTCTCTGCCGTGCTCATGTTCCCCGCGCTTTGAGACCCTCACCGAGGGTTCCTCGCGTCACGCCACAACCGCCGGGCTACTTCTTCCGACCGGAGAGACTCGGAAACGCCGTCGCCCGTGTCGTCTTCTCCAACTCCGGCAACGAGCTCCGCCGCTTCTCCTTCGACGCTTCGCGAGCTCCAGCAGCCGTCAGATCCTCATCGGACGCTCGAGGTGAGGCCACGTAGTCCCGCAAATAGTAAACCGCTCGGGTAGTTCTTGCACCGTCTGATTCAAATCCAACGATCCGGAAACGCGCGTAGACGTGGCTTGATGCTTCCTCGATGCGTGTTAGTCGCTGACGTGTGGGGCCGGGCGCTATTCATGGGCCCGCTTGTCGGCGTGTGACCCCGGGTTCGCTAACGTCGGTAGCGACGTTACGAGGGCCCAGTGGTCGATGGCGAGGCGGCGTGGCTTGCTCTGGTGCCGACACGTGTTGAGCGAGAGAAAATAACCGGAAAATCGGTGGAAAATAGATGAATAATTCGGTTTATTCTTTTATGAATTTTCAGAATATTGTAAAGGCTATAACTTTTGCATTTTAACTTGGATTTGAGTGATTCTAGTGCCCAAAATTTGTAAAAATGTGAACTATTTATTGGTGAATTTTATTTTATTTTTAGAGTTGGTTTTGCTGTCTGTATTGTATATTTATTGCTTGCTTGCTTGTCTGGATTAGACTCAGAGTTGCGGAAGTCGCCGAGGAGAATTCAAGGACCCATCGCGAGCTTCGACGACGAACCAATCTTGTTGAAGGCAAGTCATGCTTTGATCATTTCGCGCCTAGTTTTAAAAGTATATTTTGATTTCCATATTGCATGCTATGTTAAGTACAACCACTTTTGATTAAATTGGGAAATGGTAGTTAAAAGCCAAACTTGTTATGCCGCCTTGATTATAATGTTTATATGCCTGAAATCCTTGTCCACCCTAAGATGTTAATATGTTGGTTATTAATATGACGCCAACACGGGAGGCTAGACCGTGATAGTTGCTTAGTCCGCTTGTATGCGATGAATGAATTTCAAATAGCAAATGAATATTGCCTAAACGACTATGGAACGCATCTTTGAAAAAGTGCGATTATGTCATGTAATGGATTAGGATAGTAACTTTGTGGTGCTATTCATGAAGCAATGTGGAAAATGGCATGTGTTGCTTAAATATAACGTGGGGTGGGGAAATGATTTGGACCGGGGCAAGTGGCAAGAAGGCTTCGTGCCAGGTGGGCCTGTGTGGCAACGGGCTGTGTGAAAGATTGTGAAGGCTGTGTGCGAATTGTATAAAATGGATGTCTTGCCCGGGAGATTAAGGACTTAACCTTGCGAGCCTTTGGGCGAGTTCCGTGTACAACCACTTGTCCGGAATAGGGCGGACCTAGTTAAGTAGGTTTCTAACCTCTTTCCTTTGAAACCTCGGGGTGACAATGCACATCGGTGCAAGCTGTAGGAAGCGTACACGTGCTCTGCTTGGTACCCATTCAGCAGTACTTGCCTGTCTAAACTTGGTTACGAGTGAGGAAGTGTTAGAAGGAAATGTGAGAGAGGTTCAACGGTTAAATGTTAGTCTCTGAAAGACTTTGTTGCAATCAATCGCTTTGTGTGGTGAGCATTGTATCTGTGGGTAAAGTGTACACCTCTGCAGTGTGTGTGTGAATCTATTGAATAGCCGTGTCATGATCTTGGACATTGCTCGGTGATTCTGATCAAGGGTTAGATTTTAAAATAAAAGATGTGGAATGGGTGGTACGTGTGCCAAAAAGCGTGTGAATGAAACTAGGGCTGTGTGCCAAAACTCTTGGAAAAAGAATTAAGAAATTAATTATTATTAATATTGGTTTTACCGCCTTTAAACCTAATAGGATTACTGTTAAAAAGAAATCTTGCTTTTGAGCAAAATAACCAATTAAGCCTTTCCTTTGGAATAAGCCATGCATGTAGTAATAGAAGCGCATTGTGCATGACTTCTTTGAGTATGTCGTATACTCACCCTTGCATCGACAAAAACCTCGAAGAAGATGAAGCCGTGCGGCTTGGAATGAAGAGTTAAATCGAAGGCGGGAGGATTAAGGGTTGAGCCGCACTCGATAGCTTTGTGGCTAGGAATGGTTCCGCTATCGTATTTTGCTTCCATTGAATGAACTTAGTACCGATGATATTTATCGTCTGCGTGGCGAATTATTGTAAGGCGATCATAAGGTCATGTAACTCGACTATATTATGCTTGAAGTACTTTATTATTTAAATTCATTGTGTATGATTGTGGTACTTCAACTTTGTTTATCTGTGTGTACTAGCATGATCTGGACTAGTCGGCATACCTGAGTGTCGAATCGTGAAAATTGGGGCCGACACGCATTCGGCCGGGTTTGGAGTTCGTGTTGGTCCACATACGGACGTCAATGGTGTCCTGTGATGGAAGCGATGGATGTGTTCAAAACAAGGCTTTCGATTAGGAAAAAGGTAATGACAAGGTGGATTCTAACAAAAGGAAATGTATTAGAAAGTTGACTAGATGTGGTTGTGAGGCAATTCTCGTTGTGAAAGCATAATGAAGATAATAAGTTTAGGGTAGAGACATTTGTGGAATCCCAAACACATGAATTTGTGTCACCTAGCAAACAACACCTCATAAGGTCCAATAGAAAAATAAATGAGAAGGCCAGCGTGCATTAATCACATGTCACAAGGGAGGCATAGGCACAAGTGGCACATATAGATATCTTCGTATCGGTGAGGAGGATTTGAGAATGTAGGATGCACACAAAAGGATTTGCAAAACTATCATAAAGAGTTGAGAAGCTATATTAATTCATCGGATGCTCAGATGTTTGTTGACAACCTAAGTAAGAAAAGTGAAATAAATCCTGCCTTTTATTATGACTATGTTGTTGATGAAAAGGGAAGGTTAGTTCATGTATTTTGGGTAGATTCTACATGTCGAAAAAATTATTCACATTTTGGAGACCTTCTTTCATTTGATTCTACATATAACACCAACTTGATGCGACATGATATTCACGCCATTCACTGGAGTTAATCATCATAAGGCAAGTGTCTTGTTTGGTGCAGCATTGTTAAACAACGAGACAACCGAGACATACATTTGGTTGTTTAGTACATTCTTAAAGCAATGGATGGAGTTGCACCAAGGCTCATAGTTACCGATGAAGCTACTAGCATGAAGAATGCAATTGCCGGTGTATTCCCGATAGCACACATAGGTTATGCATGTGGCACATTTTGCAAAAGCTTCCATCAAAGGTACCACCACATATGAGGAAAACCCTTTACTTTACCAACGTTTTAACTCATGTGTATGGGCCTCGAAAACTCGGAGGAATTTGAGCATCGATGGTCTTCTATTATTTGTGAGTTTGGTTTGGAAAGTAATGAATGGTTGATTACTCGGTATGCAATTCGTGCATCATGGGTACCGACATTCTTTAAAGATGTCTTCTTAGCGAGAATCCTTAGAACCACTTGAGGTCGAAAGTGCAAACTCTTTTTTCAACCGTTTCATTGGATATAAAAATGCATTGGTGGAGTTTTGGATAAGGTTTGTTAATGGAGTGGAGGAACAACGCCATAATCGGTTAAAGCGGACAATGCCACGTTGCATACAATGCATATTACAGACTAGTTGGGCAATGGAGAAGCATGCAAGTGAGGTTTTCACATTCACTATCTTCTCTGAATTCGAGAAAGAAATTATAGCGACAAGGGATATTTGCAACATGGAGAGCATTGCTCTTGTGGGGAGTGGAAGATCTCAGCGGTTAATGATGGCTCCATGAAGGTGAGAGAGTGCGCTACAATATTTCAACAAAAACGCTAGTTGCTCTTGTATGTTCTTTGAGTCATTTGGTATTCCTTGCTGCCATATTATCCGCGTGTTGCAAAATCCATTGCTCAAGGAGGTTCCAAGCCAATTTGTGTTAAAGAGGTGGACCAAATTGGTAACTAAGGATGATGCCTTTGATGTAGAGGGCAATTTGTTGAAAGAAAAACCAAGGAATATGGTACAAATAGTCAATGAAAAGATGTCATCGCAAAATACGCATACGAAAATGGAAGAATTAATTCACCAAGGCTGGAGGGACAAATGAAGGCTTGCATATTCTTGAGATAGGTTTTTGCATTTGGGGATGAGATAACTCCATTACTTTGTAAGAATGTGCTAAGTCGAACAGAAGAGATTGAAGCGTTAAGTAGGTTGTTCCATCCCAAATGAAGTGAACATTCAACCACCTAATGAGGTAAAATCTGTGGGAAGGTGCAAAAGAATAAGGCCGGACGAGAAGGTAAAGAAGGATGGGAAGAAAGATGATAACATGGATAAAAAAAAGGAGGAGGCGTATGTGCGGGTCATGCAAAGAGATCACCTACCATGACACCGCAATTGCCCTTTGAGAGTGAATATAACAAAATGATTAAGGTTAATAAATATCTTAATTTTCTATTTTAATTTGTATACTAGCTTTGTTCGACAATAACACTGTTTTTAAATGGCGGAGAGATGTTACATTGTTGACTAACAAGTGGTGGCGATTACTTAACCATTTGTTTGTTGATCCTAGACAACGGACAACATGTTCCATGAATCGAGATGTGAGTATCTTGAATTTTTTCTTTGATACTTTTTTCATTTGTGTTCCATTGAGTTAATTATATGCAATTTCCAATGTTACGAGCCACCAAGAAAGCGAAGAAATGAAGGTTTGAATTGAAGTTTTAGCGATTAATGGTGAATGGAGTGTTGGTTTCTTTTCCATTGTCTACCGTTTTTTCTTATGCCTTCTGGAGTTTTTCTTATTTCTTA
Source organism: Guadua angustifolia (assembly GCA_036346375.1). Classification (NCBI taxonomy): domain Eukaryota; kingdom Viridiplantae; phylum Streptophyta; class Magnoliopsida; order Poales; family Poaceae; genus Guadua; species Guadua angustifolia. Next base: position 62,614 of record JAYEVE010000912.1, on the reverse strand, counting down.
TAGTGAGGAGGGCTATTCTGTAATAGTTGTTAGCGGTGGTATGTTGTGAGAGTTTTTTCATGGGTCGGTTTTCCTTAAAAAGCAGGACCCACATTGTTGTTCTCTTTTCCTCTTATTAATATAAACAACAGCGCTCTTCTTTATTCTTTCAAAAAAATTGAAGTTTTAGCTTTACGGTACTATGAAGGATTAGCCTAATTTTGAGCGTCGGAACTGTTTTGTTCTATATCGAGTGTCATGTCTCGGATACCTTGAATATCATACCATGTTTGTTACATTGGATGTAGCGAGAGATGTTTCTTTAAACATTTGAGCTCATAATATCTGGTTATATTTATGAACCTAGTACCCTATTTGTTACATTGGATGTAGCAGATTCAGCATTCTTGACTACCTAAAAGCAACATCATCTTTAGATATGGAACTACGAATGCTACAGATAATAGTTTGTAACATCCCCGTTTTCGACCTTTTGTTAAAAATTTAATTTAAATTAATTAATTTAAAGATTTGGATTTTATTTGGTTTAATTATCTATCCTGGCATCTTTTCCACCTAAATTCAGAATTTATTCCAAATTCATCTTCAAATTCTAAATTTGCTTCAAATTAAATTCAAATTCAAATTCAAATTCGAATCAAATTCAAATCCGCCATCGCAGTCATTCAATCCAAATTCAATTCTGAATCCGTCTCTAATTTTTAGCTATTTTCTTTTGGGCCAAAATCTATTTTCTTCTAGTCTCAAAATCCAAAGTCCTCTTCTTCTTCTCTCTCTCTCCATCCCTTGCTGCGCACGTACAGGAACGAGCAGACAGCAAGCTCCCAGGCCATTCATGGCTTTCTCTCCCTTCAACTTTCAAAACCCACACAAGTCAAATTACTTCACCAATTGATTTGGAAACTGCTGCGTTGGAACGGCAAGAGTCAAGTGAATCAAATCCCACTGAACGCTCGTCCTTTCCTCTCCCGAAACAGCCTCAATCATGCCCAACCGCGAAACCTTGCACATTCCATAATTCGGCCGTTTCTTCGTCTCCTCGCGTGCTCGGGTACTCTATTTGTTCGTATCAACGTCCCCAACGCAGCGCTTCCTTTGCTTCCTCGTTTCATCGACGTTTCGACCTCGAATTTGAGCAAGAACATCCGGCCGACGTTCGTCGTCGACGCCGTCGGGCCATCTTGCAATCCGGTGAGTCAATCTATGCATCAACTGCGTCATATCGTGTCTTTTAGTCTGTAGATGAAAAGCCCTCAATCGCATTTTGCTTTCGTTGCAGTTTCGGTCTCGGATTTGAAGACTGTTCGTCGTCGCCGTCTCGTCGTTCATCGCCAATTTCTTGCGAATCGGTAATCTTCAATTCAATTCCTCGTATCCCTATATTCATTCTATCATTTGCTATCTATTGCGCTCTTCAATTTTACAAAATCCCGCGAATTGGAGCTTTCCCCAAATTCTTGCTCTCCTGTTCTTGCGTGTGTACTGCGCATCACCATTGATGCCAAATGGAGCTCAAGCCCCTGCTGCAGGAGGTCTTCCAGCCACTTCCAGCACGTGCCTCCCCTCCGGCAGCCCCCACCGCACTCCTCCCGCCCTCGCCGGCCGCCGCCTCGCCGCTGTTCGTCGCCGCCGCGTGCGCCCGTCCGAGCCGGCCATGGCTGCCGTGGCCCCGTCACCTCAGTCGTTCCAGTCGCTTGCCGAGCCTTCCACCGGTTTCCCAAGACCTCGCCGGTCCTCCTGCACCCCTCCGCCGTGCGCCACAGCCTATCCCTCGCCGGCGAGCCGACCAGCTTCGCCGCCGCCCCTTGCGGGTCCCGCGCGCGCCGCCTCCGGCCATGCCGCCCCTTGCCGCCGTGCGCCACCACCTCCCCATCGCGTCGCCGTTCCATTTTGTGTACGCCGTCGTCCGCCGTGGCTCCAAACTCCGGCGCCAGGAGAAGCCAAAGCTTCTCTGTTCTTCAATGGTGAGCTGGAGGTTGAAGAAAGCATTGGAGAGGATGACAAAGGGTCCCACAAGTCATTGACGCAAAGGAAAACAGAAAAACGTTCAGCCAAAAGATTCCCGGAATATTCCCTCGATTTTCAATTTTCCAATCCGAGCAACTTCAAACATTTTTATCTTTGTCATCCGAACTCCGAATCAAGTGATTCAAATTCCTAAATTCATCTAAATTCATCCTCTATCTGCCAGTATTTTTATTATAATTTTTTGGTGCTGTTAAAATTTATTTTATTCTTTTGTATCGTTCCGTTTTGCGCGTAGCCGAAGACGTTGCCGTCGCCGCCGAGGACGATCTCCATTTCCAGACCGACATCTCGCTGTCCCGCTGCGAAGGCAAGTCTCTTTGACGCATTTTGATCCCATGTCTGCAAATGTTTTACAATGTTCTTTAAACATGCATTGCTATTTACATAAAAGAATGATGTTAACGTTAGACTTTTAGCTATACCTGTTGTTTATACCTCCTTGATATTGTATCCACGAACCTTTGTCGCCTTAGAACAAGTAATCCACCATAGTAATTATTCTTGATTAAATAATCTTCGATTAGAATGGAAATTGGAGCTAGAACCCGGTTTTATTGGAGATTACATGGATATTAGTGTTGATGGGGATTAATAATTATTATAGTGATCTAATAATGTTAATGATTGAAATATTGTGAAGTTGGATTGTTAATATTTGTGGGAAGTTATTATTGAGGAGCTGATTAAGAAAATAAATACGGTTGAAATATGGATGGTGATAATCATATGTGAATTGGTTGATTAATATGGAATATGCGTGATTGGTTAAGATTAATTGGTTTGGTTGATTAATATGGAATATGCGTGATTGGTTAAGATTAATTGAATTGGTTAATTGATATGGAATATCGTGATTGGTTAAGATTAATTGGTTATGATCATAGGAACTACCATTGTCAAGGGATTAAGGTAGATGATTTTGAGAGTAATATTTGGGTGGTTTAGTAAATAATGTTATGAAGCATTCTCGGTGCACTTAATGGATAATAGTGAGAATCATACTTATGGATTAAATAGGTAATGTTGAGAAGCATATTCAGTGAATTAATATAGATGACAATGCGAAGTATTCTTGGTGGTTTAGTAGATGATTATGTGAAGTATTCTTGGTGAATTAATGTAGATGATGTTGTGAATCATACTCAGTGAATTTAACAAGCATTCTTGGTGGTTTAGTAGATGATTATGTGAAGTATTCTCGATGAATTAATAAAGATGATGTTGTGAATCATACTTGATGGATTTAGTGAATGATATTGTGAGGTATTCATCGTGGATTAAGTGGATGATAAGATTGATCAATACAAGAATGATGGATAAATCAATAATGTAATTTATAGTTCTAGGAAGATATTTCATATTCAGTGATAATTGTAGCTTAATATGATTTTGGAGTCATGATTACTCTTGATATAGACTTCACTTGTTGGAATATCATATTGGATTGGATTATGCAAGTGCCATGATAATAATGCGAGATCTTGGCGACTTCATGATTTTAGGAGATTACATAATTGATTGTAATCATTTTTATCAACACTGAGAGTTGAAGTTTATTAAATAACTATTGGTGGAATAGAGTAGTTCGGTAGAAATGCTTATGCTTGCAAACGGTCAGTATACACCTATGGGTGGGGATTCTTTATAAACTCTTGCAAACTTGTGTTGGAAAATATAGGCAAAAGGTATTGCCGTTTGTTTGTAAAATAAAAATAAAAAGGAAAATGGTTTAGATTGAGGCGGAATGGTTTGTCGGGCGGGTGCAGACGAGCCTTGGTCTTGGTTTGTGGAAGCCGCCTAGTCAAATTAAGGACCGACTCTTATGATTGTCCATTCTTCGCTGTGATACAACCACATGTCAAATGGGCTCGACCGGTGAATAATTTGTAGAAACCTAACTTAGACTCACCAGATGGTGGAATGTGGGTGCGAGAAGAGGCAAGTCGTATTTCCCACACGGCAAGAAGAGGGCTTCTATCTTTGGGAGATAGAACCCTAATAGCGGTGAAACCTCGGTGAGTGAGTCGGGTTAGGCGTATACATTGTAAAGGCCTTGTCATGATATCTCTGCCGGCACACCTAAGGAAGTGTGTTAATAGCTTGGCATCAAGAGAATATCATGTCTTGTGGGTAAAGTGTACAAACTCTGCGAGTAAATAAACTATTGAATAGCCGTGCCTCTACGGTCAAGGCGAGCAAAGAATGCTTTGCATATTGGTAGTCTTTTGGTTTTGTTTTCAAAAATGAACTTTGGGATTCGGGAGTGGTTAGGACTCTCGGATGTGCCTCTGGCGGCTAGAGCCGATCAACTAGTTGAAGCTGTTTTGATCATGATGATAGAGTCATGAGTTGGTTTACCTTAATCTTTTTGAAATGTGGCGGATAGAGCACAGTATACTAGTGATTGGTGGCTAGAACCTTCACTAAAATATTAAATAATTTAATTGTTAAAATAATTGATAAAATGTACATTGTGAAAATTATTATTATGTATGGTTTGATGAAACTTGGCTTTATGCAAAAGAACCCTATACGCTTCCTTTGTTCAAGCCTTGCATTTAGTTATTTGCATTAAGTTTCCAAGACTTGCTGAGTATGTTGCATACTCACCCCCGCTTTTCATTGCGGGGCTGCTTATTCCATAAAGCAGATGAAGAGATCAGAGCTTGCGATCTACCTCGACATCTATGGTGAAGACTTTGAAGAGGAGGACTACCCGAACTACTAGGACGCGCTCCCCACTCGATTGCCTGTGGGCATATGGTTGGAGTCATCACTTGGAGTTTTCGTCTTCCGCTGCGATTATTCAAGTTGTTCAACTGTTAAAGGCGGTTTTGGTAAACCTCGACCATAAGGTTATTGTTCTTTTTCGATGTTATTTATTACTTCAATATATAATCTGATATGGTCATTGATTTACCTTTGTTTCGATTGTGTGTACTAGCTCTTGATCCGGGACTAGTATGCAATGCCTGAAGGTTCGGATGGTAAATCTGGGTCTCACAGAGGTGGTATCGAGCCATATCGACTGTAGGACGTGTCCCTAGTTAGAATGGTCGTTTCTTAGGAAGCTTCAAAACTTATGTTACAAAATCGAAATAAAAATAATGTGCTAATCTTGCCTTTTCTCTCCTATCTATTCTCATCTTTATCATTGAAGTTGTTTCTTATCTACTCCATCTTCATCTTATCTATTGTTCTTTCACCTTTTTGGAATGTAAATTGGATCTCCCTTTGCCCTATAACTTCTATATTAGGTATATCGAGTTTCCTTCTCCACGTCAAGGCATGTTGTCTCAAAATGAGGAGCGATTCAGCAAAGTTGCTAGTGAAGTTGTTTGTCTTCATGGTGAGGATCCAACCTTTGTTCGATGAAGACCAAAGAAGCAAGTTTGATCTCAGACTAACCCTATAGGATAAGTTGGTCAAGGTTGATTACGGATTTGAGCCGCCTTATCCGGTTAGAGTGAGTAGTTTAATCGAGTAGGCGAGTTGCTTTGTGTTGTTTTCAAAACCATCTTTCGTTTTTGTCTTTGCTTTTATGCAGGCAATTGGTTTTTGGGTGTTGTTAGAACCTCCCTGTTTCTCTCGTCTATGCTTCTTCCCTCGTCTTGAAGCTTTGTTCTATCGGTAGATGGTGAAGAATCGCGAGTGCTAACCTCAACAAAGAAGCTAAGGCATCAAATCCCAATGCTATGGTCAACATCAATGCCAACACTAGTGAAATTCGAATGTCATTGTCGATTACTCTTGCCGAGCTCAACCAGCAACCCTCCGATGTGTCAACAGACATTTCTTGAGTATGAATCGGTTTCTTGTGACTCGGACTCAGCTCATGCAATGATGATACAACAAGTGAACAATCAAGCTTCTACAACTCCTCGGCGGTGTTCTCTTGATGAGTTCTGAAAAATCAAGCCTCGAAGTATTATGTGGTGCGATGGCATTAGCAATACCCTCCATAAACCATCACTCATGGAAATATGTCATCTGCTACAAATGTGGTGAAAAGGGACATTTTTAAATGCAGTTGTCCTCAAAAGGGTAAAGCAAAACAAGATAACCATTGTTATAAGCTGTGAAGCGGACACCGATTTGACAAGTGCCCCGAAAGGAGATCCATTACAAAGTTTGCAACCTTTGTGGCAAGGAAGGACATTTTGTGAAACAATGTTCCTTGGAGAAACAAAATTTCTTGGCACCTGGCGGTTCGGCATCGGAAGTTAGAGTGGAAGTACCTCATAAGTTGCACCGGTAGCAAATGTTTCTCAATCTGTGAAAGGCAAAACACTCTCCTTGGAAGACAAGCTGTGGTCATCTGGATTCCCGAAAAAGGAAGGTAGTGTGTCAAGAACAATGTGTTGCAAGTAGCTCGGACTTTGTGTGAACGAGTCTCAACTCAACGGACCATAAGAAGCAACCTTGATCAAGACCCCGAAGGCGGTACAACCCGGTGATGCAGGATTTCACAACAAAATTGGTCAATCTCAACGTAACAAGATTTCAAAGGCAAACATTCAATGTTTCAATTGTCATGTTAAGGGCATTATGCTAGTCGTTGCGAAAAGGCGCCGAGCATCTACTTCAACCGTCAACATTCCGGATCTTTGTTCTTATCAAGACCATAACTCCCGAAGCAGGTGGTAAACGTAATCGGAAATTTCTGTCACAAATATGGCGATATAGGGTATTAGGTCTACCTATGCCCCATGAAAATGAAGAAGAGACACCATGAATATGATGTTATCAGAGAAAGTCATTGCCAATAGATACTACATCCGGTAGTACTATACCTCCTTTTAAAAGAAATAAATAAAAGAGTTTACGTAAGGTTACATACATAAGATGCGTTAGTCGATATTGCTATCTGTAAAAGTTTGAAAGGAGTATAATTGTGGAAGTAATTTCTGGATGTTAGTCTTTAAAGTATATATGAGTTGGGCACCAGTCATGGGTTAAATAAAGGATGGTTGTAGAGCCATAATTCTCGTTTGTACCATGAGGATATATTTTGAATTCAAAGTACCAAATTAAAGGAATCGATTAATCCAAAGATGAAAACAATGACCTCCAAATGTGTGTGGTAAACTTTGTTCATGTTTTTCAGTAGAACAAAAGTCTCAAGGTACTATAAGCTAGAAGTGAATCAAGTAAGTTGAACCCCAAATAGATACTGAGTACCAATATATCCAATCGGGACATTCAAGATTTGATCGATTATCGGGCATCGAGCAATGTTATCAAGCACATGCGACTTTGGCTCAGAGTAGGAAGAACCTTGGATGTGTGAAAAAGGATCTAAAAACAGCGTTCTTTGTTCTTTCTTTCTTCTTGTCCGTCTGAATCTCGGGGACGAGATTCTCTCTAAGGGGGGTAGGTTTGTAACATCCCCGTTTTCGACCTTTTGTTAAAAATTTAATTTAAATTAATTAATTTAAAGATTTGGATTTTATTTGGTTTAATTATCTATCCTGGCATCTTTTCCACCTAAATTCAGAATTTATTCCAAATTCATCTTCAAATTCTAAATTTGCTTCAAATTAAATTTAAATTCAAATTCAAATTCGAATCAAATTCAAATCCGCCATCATGATCATTCAATCCGAAATTCAATTCTGAATCCGTCTCTAATTTTAGCTATTTTCTTTTGGGCCAAAATCTATTTTCTTCTAGTCTCAAAATCCAAAAGTCCTCTTCTTCTTCTCTCTCCTCTCCATCCCCTTGCTGCGCACGTACAGGAACGAGCAGACAGCAAGCTCCCAGGCCATTCATGGCTTTCTCTCCCTTCCAACTTTCAAAACCCACACAAGTCAAATTACTTCACCAATTGATTTGGAAACTGCTGCGTTGGAACGGCAAGAGTCAAGTGAATCAAATCCCACTGAACGCTCGTCCTTTCCTCTCCCGAAACAGCCTCAATCATGCCCAACCGCGAAACCTTGCACATTCCATAATTCGGCCGTTTCTTCGTCTCCTCGCGTGCTCGGGTACTCTATTTGTTCGTATCAACGTCCCCAACGCAGCGCTTCCTTTGCTTCCTCGTTTCATCGACGTTTCGACCTCCGAATTTGAGCAAGAACATCCGGCCGACGTTCGTCGTCGACGCCGTCGGGCCATCTTGCAATCCGGTGAGTCAATCTATGCATCAACTGCGTCATATCGTGTCTTTTAGTCTGTAGATGAAAAGCCCTCAATCGCATTTTGCTTTCGTTGCAGTTTCGGTCTCGGATTTGAAGACTGTTCGTCGTCGCCGTCTCGTCGTTCATCGCCAATTTCTTGCGAATCGGTAATCTTCAATTCAATTCCTCGTATCCCTATATTCATTCTATCATTTGCTATCTATTGCGCTCTTCAATTTTACAAAATCCCGCGAATTGGAGCTTTCCCCAAATTCTTGCTCTCCTGTTCTTGCGTGTGTACTGCGCATCACCATTGATGCCAAATGGAGCTCAAGCCCCTGCTGCAGGAGGTCTTCCGGCCACTTCCAGCACGTGCCTCCCTCCGGCAGCCCCACCGCACTCCTCCCGCCCTCGCCGGCCGCCGCCTCGCCGCTGTTCGTCGCCGCCGCGTGCTCCGTCCGAGCCGGCCATGGCTGCCGTGGCCCCGTCACCTCGGTCGTTCCAGTCGCTTGCCGAGCCTTCCACCGGTTTCCCAAGACCTCGCCGGTCCTCCTGCACCCCTCCGCCGTGCGCCACAGCCTATCCCTCGCCGGCGAGCCGACCAGCTTCGCCGCCGCCCTTGCGGGTCCCGCGCGCGCCGCCTCCGGCCATGCCGCCCCTTGCCGCCGTGCGCCACCACCTCCCCATCGCGTCGCCGTTCCATTTTGTGTACGCCGTCGTCCGCCGTGGCTCCAAACTCCGGCGCCAGGAGAAGCCAGAAGCTTCTCTGTTCTTCAATGGTGAGCTGGAGGTTGAAGAAAGCATTGGAGAGGATGACAAAGGGGTCCCACAAGTCATTGACGCAAAGGAAAACAGAAAACGTTCAGCCAAAAAGATTCCCGGAATATTCCTCGATTTTCAATTTTCCAATCCGAGCAACTTCAAACATTTTTATCTTTGTCATCCGAACTCCGAATCAAGTGATTCAAATTCCTAAATTCATCTAAATTCATCCTCTATCTGCCAGTATTTTTATTATAATTTTTTGGTGCTGTTAAAATTTATTTTATTCTTTTGTATCGTTCCGTTTTGCGCGTAGCCGAAGACGTTGCCGTCGCCGCCGAGGCGATCTCCATTTCGAACCGACATCTCGCTGTCCGCTCATGAAGGCAAGTCTCTTTGGCGCATTTTGATCCCATATACGCAAATGTTTTACAATGTTCTTTAAACATGCATTGCTATTTACATAAAAGAATGATGTTAACGTTAGACTTTTAGCTATACCTGTTGTTTATACCTCCTTGATATTGTATCCACGAACCTTTGTCGCCTTAGAACAAGTAATCCACCATAGTAATTATTCTTGATTAAATAATCTTCGATTAGAATGGAAATTGGAGCTAGAACCCAGTTTTTATTGGAGATTACATGGATATTAGTGTTGATGGGGATTAATAATTATTATAGTGATCTAATAATGTTAATGATTGAAATATTGTGAAGTTGGATTGTTAATATTTGTGGGAAGTTATTATTGAGGAGCTGATTAAGAAAATAAATACGGTTGAAATATGGATGGTGATAATCATATGTGAATTGGTTGATTAATATGGAATATCGTGATTGGTTAAGATTAATTGGTTTGGTTGATTAATATGGAATATCGTGATTGGTTAAGATTAATTGAATTGGTTAATTGATATGGAATATGCGTGATTGGTTAAGATTAATTGGTTATGATCATAGGAACTACCATTGTCAAGGGATTAAGGTAGATGATTTTGAGAGTAATATTTGGGTGGTTTAGTAAATAATGTTATGAAGCATTCTCGGTGCACTTAATGGATAATAGTGAGAATCATACTTATGGATTAAATAGGTAATGTTGAGAAGCATATTCATGAATTAATATAGATGACAATCTGAAGTATTCTTGGTGGTTTAGTAGATGATTATGTGAAGTATTCTTGGTGAATTAATGTAGATGATGTTGTGAATCATACTCGATGAATTTAACAAGCATTCTTGATGGTTTAGTAGATGATTATGTGAAGTATTCTCGATGAATTAATAAAGATGATGTTGTGAATCATACTTGATGGATTTAGTGAATGATATTGTGAGGTATTCATCGTGGATTAAGTGGATGATAAGATTGATCAATACAAGAATGATGGATAAATCAATAATGTAATTTATAGTTCTAGGAAGATATTTCATATTCAGTGATAATTGTAGCTTAATATGATTTTGGAGTCATGATTACTCTTGATATAGACTTCACTTGTTGGAATATCATATTGGATTGGATTATGCAAGTGCCATGATAATAATGCGAGATCTTGGCGACTTCATGATTTTAGGAGATTACATAATTGATTGTAATCATTTTTATCAACAACGAGAGTTGAAGTTTATTAAATAACTATTGGTGGAATAGAGTAGTTCGGTAGAAATGCTTATGCTTGCAAGCGGTCGATATACACCTATGGGTGGGGATTCTTTATAAACTCTTGCAAACTTGTGTTGGAAAATATAGGCAAAAGGTATTGCCGTTTGTTTGTAAAATAAAAATAAAAAGGAAAATGGTTTAGATTAGGCGGAATGGTTTGTCGGTAGTGCAGATGAGAACCTGGTCTTGGTTTGTGGAAGCCGCCTAGTCAAATTAAGGACCGACTCTTATGATTGTCCATTCTTCGCTGTGATACAACCACATGTCAAATGGGCTCGACTGGCTGAATAATTTGTAGAAACCTAACTTAGACTCACCGGATGGTGGAATGTGGGTGCGAGAAAGAGGCAAGTCGTATTTCCCACAGGCGCAGAGGGGGCTTCTATCTTTGGTGAGATAGAACCCTAATAGCGGTGAAACCTCGGTGGTGAGTCGGGTTAGGCGTATACATTGTAAAGGCCTTGTCATGATATCTCTGCGGCACACCTAAGGAAGTGTGTTAATAGCTTGGCATCAAGAGAATATCATATCTTGTGGGTAAAGTGTACAAACTCTGCGAGTAAATAAACTATTGAATAGCCGTGCCTCTGGTCAAGGCGGGCAAAGAATGCTTTGCATATTGGTAGTCTTTTGGTTTTGTTTTCAAAATGAACTTTGGGATTCGGAGTGGTTAGGACTCTCGGATGTGCCTCTGGCGTAGGGGTGGCAATGGGGACACGTTCCCGATCCCCGAGGGAATTCCTCTATTAGGGGATGGGTATGGGAAAAAATCGTCCCCCGTGGGGTTGGAAGCAGGGAAAATTATTCCCCCGTCGGGGATGGCGGGGACGGGGACGGGGAATTTTTTTCCCCGTGGGGACCCGGTTGGGGATCTAAATTTAGTTTAGTCCAATTTAGTTATTAGATTGCAAACATATTCTCTAGCCCATCATATTCACATTTTCTTAAACGGGACAACATAATCTTCAATGAATATATACATTCTTTTTTTCCTTGTCTGTTGATATGATTTTAGAGTTAAAATGGCTATAAGAGCTCTTCTCTTGTGTGAAATTTTTTGCGGTATGGGTCCCGACGGACCCGATAATCTTAACGGGATGGGGATGGGGATTTTCTCCCAGGGGCGAAACGAGGGGCGGGATGGGGAAAATTTTGGATCATGAGGACGGGACGGGAGGCACTCCCGTGAGAATGGCCCCTGCCACCCCTACTCTGGCGGCTAGAGCCGATCAACTAGTTAAACTGTTTTGATCATGACGAGATAGAGTCATGAGTTGGTTTACCTTAATCTTTTGAAATGTGGCGGATAGAGCCTCGTATACTAGTGATTGGTGGCTAGAACCTTCACTAAAATATTAAATAATTTAATTGTTAAAATAATTGATAAAATGTGCATTGTGAAAATTATTATTATGTATGGTTTGATGAAACTTGGCTTTATGCAAAAGAACCCTATATGCTTCCTTTGTTCAAGCCTTGCATTTAGTTATTTGCATTAAGTTTCCAAGACTTCTTTGAGTATGTTGCATACTCACCCCGCTTTTCATGGGTGCTTATTCCATAAAGCAGATGAAGAGATCAGAGCTTGCGATCCACCGTTCGACATCTATGGTGAAGACTTTGAAGAGGAGGACTACCCGAACTACTAGGACGCGCTCCCCACTCGATTGCCTGTGGGCATATGGTTGGGTCATCACTTGGAGTTTTCGTCTTCCGCTGCAGTTATTCAAGTTGTTCAGCCTGTTAAGGCGGTTTTGGTAAACCTCGACCATAAGGTTATTGTTCTTTTTCGATGTTATTTATTACTTCAATATATAATCCTGATATGGTCATTGATTTACCACTTATTTTATTTGTGTGTACTAGCTCTTGATCAGGACTAGTACGTGAAATGCCTGAAGGTTCCGGATGGTAAATCTGGGGTCTCACATAGATGATGGGTCAGAAAATTTGGAGCAGAGACCTGAGCTCCAATCCATTTCATTGCTGTTGGAGTACTTCATTCGTGAGCTTTACTGCAGGTTTGTCTTCAGTAATTCAATCCTGAGCTCCAATCTTGTGCATCTTTGTCTTCAGTAATTCAATCCTCTTATTGCTTGTCCCCCGCAGGTTCAACTCTCCACAAAACCAATGCGTACAAGGTGTCTATGTGGCATGGCAATTTTGTAGTCCAGACCATGGCATGGCAATTTTGTAGTCCAGACCATGACATGGCAACAGTACTCCAGACCATGACATGGCAATTTTGTAGTTTTATAATTTATTCTTTTATTCTTTTGTAACATCCTGATATATCAACACCATTTTGCAAGAAATATTAGAATATCATCATTGGCATTTGAGCAAAATTCTCTTATGTATTTATTGTCAGCGTGTTTATCTTCAGTGTCGAGATAGAATTTCACGACATTCTGGCGACTGCAAATCACAAGAAGTTTTTTTGGGGTCTATATACGGGTGTTAATGAGAATATAGATAGTCATGAAAATGCTCCAACAATATTCAGCTGTGAAAAGGTGAGCTCCATGCTCCAGACACTAGCAAGTAAACACAAAAAAAAGGGCTTACATAAACCTTCTGACGGGCCTTTGATCATATCATACACAGGCAATTGCCTCTTCAGTACAACGGGTAAATTACATGGATAGTTTATTAAGAGAATACAACCAAGACACTTTGTAGCTGCCTGCAGAAGAGAAGCATGACCAGCCCTCTCGCGCCTCGCCAGCGTCCAGGATCCCCAAATTCCAGTTGATGTCGGTCTTGACAAAGCCAGGCTTCATTACCGTTTGCATCCATAGTATTTGGTGTTGAGACAGTTCGCTTGCCTCATCATATGTATTTTGGAACACAGACTTTGAGCATATTTGCTGCTCTCGCCAGATGTCTGAATCACAAAGAAAATAGTCATGGTCTATTATTGAAACACTTACTATGGTCCTGGCTAGCTATTCATAGGCATATCGAGAAAAGAAATTGCAATTCTAGACATCAATTCAAAGTTTCCCTGAACACGAGGAAAACATTTAACAGGGATACACATGCAAAGCAAAGCTAAGAAAAATCTCAGTACCCATGTCTCTGCATCAATGTTTAGAGCTTTCAGGCCTTCCTCATCTGCTGCAACCCTGATAACAGATGCATTGTTAACCTGTATCACCAATTCTTTTTCATTTACATATTCTCAAAGAAGCATAAGAGATGCAACTAGATACAAACAAGAAGACTCCATTTTACCAAAATGTCAAGCTTCCCATATCTGCTTTCGATATTTACCAAAACTCCTTTGTTTCCACCTGTGACCACTTGCAAATCAAATCAATAGGAATTCTACTAATCAGAACGAAGAAATTAACAGGCCGGCGTGGGGAGGAGGCAGCGCGCCCGACGTGGGGAGGAGGCGCGCGCCGCCGTGGGGATGAAGTGGGCGCCGCTATTGCGGAGGCGAGTGCGCGCCAGTGGGGGAGGAGGCGAGGTGCAGCGCCGGTGGGGAGGAGCCGGGCATGGGGAGGAGGCCAGTGGGGGGAGGAGGATCGGAGGCCGCCGCCGCGATCGGTTGGGATACGTGGAGGAGCCGCCGGGAGTTTGCACGCGATCGCCTCACGCGATGATCGCGGTTGGAACGAACAGGCTACTCGGTGAGAGGTGGTGTTTTGCAGGGGGTTTTCTGTAAAATGGATTAAGTGGTACAGGGATTCCCACCTTGCTCAATTAGATCAGCTTGATTCTTCATCCGATGGCTAATGACAGAGTTAGCATTTTAACACCGAGTAGCCCATTAGCACTGGATATGTTCCTATATATATATGTATATATATATATGTCTATATGTATGTGTATATATATATAGAGTAATGCTATCATCAACTTCAAAGCACAGATGCTCCGTGCTCGGCCAGATTTTGCGAAATCCGTGACAAAAATCTTGATCCGAACCGTTCATCTTCTTCATCTTGTTGAAATGTAGCCCTGAGACAAAATTTAGTATTTTGAAATACGAAATTTTGTCTGTGCTACATTTCAACAAGATGAAGAAGATGAATGGTTCGGATCAAGATTTTATCACGAGATTTTGAAAAATCGGCCTGAAGCACGGGAGGATCTGTACTTTGAAGTGACTAAAAACTCTATATATATATGTCTATATGTATGTGTGTGTGTATATATATATGTCTATATGTATATGTATATATATGTATACATATATATGTGTATATGTATATATCATATACATATATGTATACATATATATGTGTATATGTATATATATGTATGTGTATGTATGTATATGTATATGTATATGTATGTGTATGTATATGTACATATATACATACATACATACAAATATACATGTACATATATTTATACATACATATACAATACATATACATATATACATATATACATATATATACATACATAGATATACATATATACATACATACATATACATATATACATATATATACATATACATATACACATATATAGATATAGAAATATTCAATGCTAATGGTGAATTCAGTGCTAATTCCGTGCTAATGGCATGTAGAAGTTTTGAAAAATTCTAAAAAATTACCACATGTAGGGGAGGTGAACCTCTACAACTCTGCAAAATTTGAAGATGAAACTCAATCGCATTTGAAAGATATGAAAAAGACAAACAGCAAAAGAATAGTGCCAAAAGCAAGTAACAAGTACTATTCATGCTGAGTTTGTCTTTTCATATCTTTCAAATGCGATTGAGTTTCATCTTCAAATTTTGCAGGGTTGTAGAGGTTCACCTCCCACATGTGGTAATTTTTGAGAATTTTTCAAAACTTCTACATGCCATTAGCACGGAATTAGCACTAATTCACATTAGCACTTGAATATGTCCCCATAGATATATACATATACATATACACATATATATATATAGATATACATATACATATACATATATACATATACATATACAAATATGTAGATAGATCACTACAGGAATCTGCATTATTTTCGTCTAAATCGCTTTTCGCGTAGTTTAAATGGGCTTTTGGCCGACGAAACAAAAACGATTTAAATAAAGTTAATTTAAATGCGAACCGATTTAAAATAAAGTTATTTTCGACGGCTTACGTGGCCGTCGAAATTACTAGTCGATGCACCGGAACTGCACTCGGTGCTATTTTAAATTTAAAAAAAAAATGAAAAAAGCTATTTTCGGTATTTTAAATTAAAAAATATGAAAATGCTATTTTCGTTAAGTAGAAACCGACGAAAATAGTATTTTAAATTTAAAAATATAAAATACTATTTTAAATGCGGCCTAGGCTGACGAAAATAATATTTTAAATTTTTAAAAAAATATATAAATCCCTGAAAATTTACAGGAATTCACCAAATCCAGTGCCAGTTAATAAAAGTTCACAATTCTTATTTTGATAATTTGGATTCATGGTAATGAAAAGGCATGCATTATAGTGAAGGCTATGATGCACGATCATGTGCAATGAGATGAACATGTTAAAAAGGTCGAAAAGATAAATACTACAATGCGAGTCAATCCAATAATTCCAAGCACCAAGATTAACCATGAAGCGAATGATTAAAATAGCACAAGATATCATCTTGACTTATAATAACAGAGTGTATCATATTGAATGCGCCACAATCGAGATATCAACAATGTCATGATCATTAACAAATCAACTAGCATAAGGCTCATGTTGTTTATTTCGAGTGTTCTCGGATGTCGGGTTGCCTAAAGGCCTTCCTCGCCACGGGAACGAGAAATAGACAAATTGTGACAACCTTACCTCAATTACAGATTTATTACTTGACGAATAAAACTAATCTACTCAATTGATTGTTATATATGCACAAGAGTAGTGAATCAAGCTAACGAACTTCTTGAGCAGAACATCTCTAAGATGAATGCTTTGGCGATTCTATCGAGATCAATTAATCAAAGTCGAGCTATCTTGATGATCAAGATCTTTGGAGCAATCGCAGGCATGAAGACGAGCAGTAAGCAAAATGTTCACTATCTAAGCATATAACGCAGGATATCAATTGAGCTAATCAAGTATACACCAATATTTAATAGATGACAATTTGATCTCATATATGATGTAACTGAGCCCCACAATTCTTGTGACGGATGCAATAGAATCTATTCGTATGCTTTCTTGAATAGGAGGAATGAGGCTTCTCACAGAGTTCATCTGGTGCGAAATCGATCTGGACTGTATTTTCCAAAGGATTTTCACTACTTGGAGTAGCCCCGATTGATCATCGGCGTTAGTGAAATGAAATTGGCATTTAATTGTTTGAGAATTAAAGATATTTGCAAGTGAACAAGGATGTAATGGGTCAAGCAAGTTGAAAACGTAGCAAAAGGATTGATATGCGATGAACGCAAATTCAATACAAACCTTTTAATCGAGAGTGCTCACCTTCAAAAAAGATCATGACCCTAAAAACATGCGATGGGATTATTTACAATTGAAATGTAAATAGCATTTGTAGTAATATGATCTGGTGCGAGAAAAGACATACAAGCTTGATCCAAAGACCAAAAACTTCATGGCATTCATCTTTTGTTGATTGCTCTATTTTCCCTGTAATTAGGAGATTTAAAGAATAAGCAGCAACAATATCTCATGTTCTAAAAATGAAATAAATCGATCTCTTGGGAGTGGGAATGAACCAATTGCACAACCATACATAAGAAATAATACATCGAAATAATTCCATACGAAAAAGTTAAAAAAAATCTAACTAGGCACCTGAATTTGATTCACAACTAAAACATCGTGTGTAAAGTCCATTAGATAGCAATAAATTCCTTGATTTAACGCCATTGAAAATATGATTATCCACTAAATCTGGGCGTGTCTAGGAATTCATCTCAAGAATAGGTAAAAGGGCCAATTAGGCAACTACCCTCCTCGATTTATCTATTGAAACTGAAAAACAACACTTTAGGCTGGCAACTATGGTCAAAGGAAGGGATCAACGCACCCTAGAATGGGCATCAAATTACACTTAAAATTTTAGAGAACAGAAGAAAAGTTTTAACATCTCCAATCTACCAAACATTTATTCTCAAGAAAAAAAGCACATGGAAGGTAACGGACAGAAATGATTCATGGGAGTTTACAATGAATTCGGTAACACAGAGAATTGTATGACTCACCTATTTTTGTACACACGAAGTTTCAAAGCTCTGACAAGTTCCAAATTTTGCACCTAAACACAACTCGAGAGGAATCAATATTATGAAAATTAAAGCAATTAATGGAATGCAAGAACATATTCAATGCCAATTATTACATTCATCAATTGGTAGTTCTTTGGCGAATGCTCTTGACATACCAAGATAAATTCTAATTGGATGTAAAAATGAGACATCCCTTATAAGTCCTCCTTGATCATCTAGGCGCCATGGGGAACAACGAAATTCTGCAAATCATCTTGGTCTTACAAGGATATACTATTGATCAAAAGATGTTAATTAAAAAGATGAAAATAAGCAGTTATTAACCTTTGTCACGCATTTTTTGTGGAAATCATCCAAAAAGCCAAAAGCACCATTAGACATTAACACATTAAAGAGATCTTCCACAGCACCTATTATTAGGAAGTTAGCGGGGTGAAGTTATGCTAATACTTAATAGTACACAATCGATACTCTAGCTTTTCCACTTGGGGTAACGAACAAGTGGATTAATCCATATGCACTTATACACACATATGTATATATACATACATATATATATATATATATATATATATATATATATATATATATATATATATATATATATATATATATATATATATATATTCTTGATGTAAAGCGCATTGTATCACACACAAGTAACAATTCTTAACACTTGAGAAACTATTTGTCCAGATTAGCTTTCATCATTAAATGGCATCGATTTTGAAATGATGAACCAAACAACTTTATTCCAAAGGATAAGATAGCAAAGACATGTGAGCTGTATCTTGATGCATATCATCCAAGGACCTCGTGCAATTGAGGAATCACTTGCATTTAAATTAATTGGCCATTTCATTAGTAACACTGTGGTGGTGCGTTGGTAGCCCTTGTACTTAAGCAGAAGAGAAAAAAGGCAATTGAATGCCTTGAAAGAATTGAGGCAGTGCAACTTGAAATGGGCGAATACCTTTCTTTATATCTCGGTCTGGACAAGTCACAAGCTGCAGATGATTCCATGACAGATTAGGATGCTATGTAGTTATTCCAAAGTAAATAAATTTGGAGAAACTACACCAAATCTGGAGAGGAAGTTTGCACCTTGGAGGCTCACACACACAAATACTTAGAAACTTTACTCAACTTCCACCACATTGAACTATAATTTCAGCCAATACAACACAAATTGCATTATTGAGCTGATTTACAGCACCATTAGCTAGAACTGAAAACATGCTATGGCATTCCTTTGACCTCAAATTCACAATATATCATTAACGACAATGACTAAACACAAGCCTATGAACTTCCTTCTGATAATATGACATACAAAACCTAAATTCAACTATTCCCAACAATCACTATCATTAGCGCCCAAAACACAACCAACAAAGAAATTAATTTCAGATTTTAGACACCCAATCTCTGCATGAATCACAACATAACCAAAATTTTCACCTTTTTAGATAAAAAAACCACTTTCCAAGAAACACAAACATCTGAATTGAACAAATATAAGAACCAAAATTTCCATATATATGTGTACACACACACACACATTCATGACTTATAGCAAATATTAGTGCCTTTGCATTCCTAGACTCCATTTCAGTTAAGCAAGCATAATCTCAATCATTAAGCCATTTCATCAATTGTGCGTACTCTTGTATAAGCATTACGAGCCAAACCCAATTACTATACCCCGGATGCCCGAACATGCATAGCCTTGGCTCATCATCTAAATGCATACAATTCAGTTACTTTGAGCAGAATTAAAATATTTGAATCATCAAAGCATAAAATCTAAAGCATGCGACCATCGGCTTGAACCGAATAAAGTATCATCTCGGGCACCGAACTACATGGAATTGTTACCAACAAAACAAAATATAAATGAACATACAAGCAATTGTGCTAATACATTTGAAGCGCATATCAATTTCATACTTACTAAAGCTCAAGTTTGATAATCAAGCGAAATAACATTTCATTAAGCATCATCCACACTTCTTATAAATGATTTCCGCATACTTGTAGTTGAGAGACATCTAGCCCATGGAAGGAAAGAATTAAGGAGAGAAAGCGGCGTAGCACTTAGCTTAGAAATTTGTAGGCGTAGCCGCCGTGGTTGTGTGCGATGGTGGCTGTAACATCCCAATTTTAGCCTTTTAATTAATTAATATTATTTTATTGCCATTTATGAATTTTGTGAATTTTCTGAATTTATTTGGATTTTCTGAGATTTATTTGAATTCTTTTGAATTAAAATGCATTATCTTTTGTTAAGGAATAATTATAAAAAGATATTTGCAAAATAAAGTTTTTGTGAAAATATTTTATTTAAGTCCAGAATATCTCAAAGTATTTTTGAGAATTTTATTGGAATTTTTAGAGTATTTTTGTTACTGTAATTAAATCAAAACAAATTATGGAAATATTTTAAAAGGAAAGTCTGAATTAATTAAGGTATGAACAGTAGCGGGCTGGCCCGTGTACTGTGCAGGCCAGGCGGAATAGGAAACCCTAGCGTGATCACGACCGTCGGATGCGCATCGAGCGGCTCCGGATCGTCGTCTCCGATTTAGGAATCCTGCATGCCAGTGTCAGGCCCGAAACTGCGCCGTTGTCTTCCTTCCATCCTTACCGCGCCCGCCGGTATAAAAGGAGGTCCCGAGCCCCCTCCAAGACTCGCCTCACCTCGCCGCATTGATTCCCTCTCGCGCCTTCGCCGGAGATTCACCGTAGAAGCCGCGCCAGTTCGCCGGAGTTCTCAAAGGATTGCGCCGCGTTTTCTCGTCGTCGGTATTCTCTTCCACCGCACCGGAGCTGGATTCGAGTCCCTCGTGCTGCGCCGCATCCGAATCATCACCTCTTTCTCGCAGGAGTGCACTCGTTCGCCGTTGGGAGCATCGTCGTCCTCAAGTCCGGTCGGTTGCGCCGCCGCCAAGCCTTCATCGCTCGGGAAGCACCTCAGCCGTCTGATCGACCTTCGACGATCCAGATCGTGCCGCGTCATCTCTGGAATAGTGAATCGCAAGGGTAAAGCTCAACCGTCGATCATGAGATCAACGGCTGAAAATCGGCCACGTTTAAATCCAGACGATCGGGCGGGAAAAATCCGATTTTCCTTTATAAAAATAATTCCACAAAATCTGGATTTATTGTTTTAGGGTTATTTTGGATTTTCCAAACTTCGAAACCTTATAACTTTTGCATACGAACTCCGTTTGAGGTGATTCAAATTCCTAAAAATTTGTAAAATTGAGATCTTTCTAATGGTGGCTTTTATTTGAATTTTTGAATTTGTTTGCTCTTTGGTTTTGGTTTTATTTGCTTTTCTCTCGATTAGCGTGAGCGTTGAATTGTGCGAGGCTTCGAAGGAATTTCACAGCTCAAGAATTATTTCGGATCGGAGCAGGAGCTTAACGAAGGCAAGTTGTGCTTTGATCATGTTGCACCCATAGATTGGATTGCATGCTATTTTGATTTAACTTATCACTTGTTATTTTATGTTATAAATGGTTTCAACTTAACCGGGATTAGCTATTGTACCCTTTGAATTACACCCTACCTTGTTAAATTGTATGCCATGATCCACTTGTCACCTTAGGTTGGTTAATTATAGTTGGTAAATAGAAAATCAACATGGAGGGTTAGAACGACATAGAATTGCTTAGCCATGCCACGTCATCACATGCTCATGGAATATTGCTTAATAATCTTGACTAATGGGATATGGAACAATGATGATAAATTGTGGGCCATGTGTGGTCGCACAAAGAGATTGAGTTGTTGTGGCGGTGAGTCACATAGCGATGTTGATTTGTGAAGAGCACGTGGTGCTTGGTAACCAGCAGGGAGATAATCACTTTAGATTGAAGCAAGTGGAAGGGCAAGGGTGCGGGTGGGCCCGATGGGCGAGAAAGGGTATGTGTAAGTCTTGCTTTAATCAATCCTAAGGACTTAACCTTGCGAGCCTTTGACTGAGTCTAACTTGCAACCACATATGCGGAATGGGACAACTTAGTGACTAATTTGCAAATGCTTAACTTGGTGCTATCTTGGTGGTGTGGGTCGGGTTCACGGAGGAAACTCACATGGCGCAAGAGGGGGCCTGTTGTGGTGGTTTAGCCCTTGATGTTGAAACCTTAGCGGGTAGCATGGGTTAAGAGGATGCATTGTAAAGGCTTTATTACGATCGTTACTTTGTGTGGTGCATGGTTGTATCATGTGGGTAAAGTGCATAACCTCTGCAGAGTGTACAATCTATTCGGATAGCCGTGCTCACGGTATTGAGCAATGCTCGGGAATTACAGTCAAGGGGTAGTTAATTTAAAACTTGTCAACAGGATGGGATGGCGGGATGCCATGTGATTGATGGAATTTGATTTAGGATGAAGAACTTGGGTTTATTTGAGAAACAATGGAATCTATGTACTTGTTATTATTTGTTTTACCGTCTTTTCAATCTACATATTGTTTATGTTTGAAAATGCTGCTTTACTGCTTATGAACCATAAGCCTTCCTTTGGAATAAGCCTGCATATAGCTATGATAGAATTGCATTCTGTGCACAACTTGTTGAGTACGTGTTGGTGTACTCACCCTTGCCTACAAAAATCATCGATCTTTGAAGAAGGAGTACCATGAAGGGACGAATGTTTAGGGTGCGAGCCTTGTCGGTTACTGTGGTATCTTGAGGGTTATCTACGTCTTCATTCATTGCGGTTTAAATTGTTGTTCAGCCTTGTGAGGCATTGCTAAGTAAGTTGACCATAAGGTCATACAAGCGCTAATATTTAATATATTATGTCTTTGTCGTATTTACGTTGTGTATGATTATGATATTCACTAATGTTGAGCTGTGTGCACTAGCGTGATCTGGACTAGTGCAGATACACAGAGGGTCCGGATTTGCATATTCGGTCCCTCGGTGGCTAGGGTGCGGCAACACTCGGGTGAAATGGCCGAGCGTGTTCTTGTGTGTGACCTAGGGCAAGTAGAGAGTAAAAGGAGTGAGTAGAGGAGGAATAGTAGAGAGAGAAAGGGGAATCGGGAAGGAACATACTAAAGAAAGTCACCTTGTGGGAAAGCGAGATCCGACATGGATTCACGGATCTGGCGAAGAGGAGGCTAGTCGGGCCAGAGGCAGCAGACGGAGGTGGTGGCACTTTCGTATGAGAGAAAACGGGAGGCGGTGGCGCTCGTGAGGATCTGGGAGAGGTTAGTGAGAGGAGAGAGCGGGCGGCGCGGGCGTCGAAGCGGCGGCGTCGCGTTAAGGCGAAGCGGCGTCGGGTCAGTAACACCTCGGCACCCGTGCACCGAATGTTACCCCTCTAGCATCAACAATTACAAATCGCTAAGAATAAATATTTGCAAAGCAGCTAACAACTAGGAGGTTGTCATAATTATTAAAAATTTCGGCAGCACCTCCCCTAAAACTAGGCCATCCACTCAGCAGACAGAAAACAATTGCAGTTATGATATCATTCTAGCAGGTCCTTAGTTAATCAATCACACATCCAACATAACTTAATAACTACACCACGACGAACGACATATTACAACCATAATCAATACAACCAGACTTTACAAATCGATTAAATGGTTTGATGCAAACATGCTTGTGCTACTACTCCCCCCATGCATACCGATTTCAATGCACCTGCAACAACACAACAAACAAGCGTGAGTCGATGACTCGACAAAGTACACGAGTAACAATTCTAATTTATCATAAGTAAAGCTAGAGCTTGACCATAAAAGCAAGGAAGACAAATGAAGCAACATCCGGACAATACGCAGTTATACCCATTTAAAGCAATAACTTGACTATACAAGAAAATTACCGCAATCAAACCATCAACTTGATAATAAACCCATTCAACGTCGAAGAAGCGCTACTTAACTCTAAGACACAATGTCCCCGACTCAACTACCCTTGCTAAACGCATAAACCATTTTCATCTATTGCAGTTGAGTTTATAACTCGACTTCACTCCATGATATTCACACAACATAATTCGCAGGGCAAAGAAATGTGCTAATTCATTAAATTCAATTCAATCTCCCCTTTTTGGGTTGAGTCTACGCCTCAACCTTCAATTACCAAAATCACCATCCATATGACACACCATTTACCACAGCACTCATTATTAAAAAATGCAATGCACATGAATGCTCATTTCCATGCACGTACCGGTATTGCCGAGTGCCCACCCGTCGGTGTGCACTCTCACGTCCCTTCCATCCCGTAGATGGAAGGTGCATACTCTTACTGTCTCGCTCCCATTCGCCTCGATGAATGGGACTACGAGTAGGACTTTCGTGTTCACTACGTGTGAACACAGAGGCCCTGTGATCGAATGGGTTGCCTCTTCGAAGATGAATGCACAAATGCAATTTACATGAATGAAATGCAACCCTTCATTCATCGCCAACACTAACATATCCATAACCACACACATACATAAACATAGCCCAAATTCTCACATTCATAACCATAACCGCACTCATACATAAACATAGCCCCAAATTCTCACATTCATAACCATAACCGCACTCATACATAAACATAGCCCTAAATTCTCACATTCATAACCATAACCACACTCATACATAAACATAGCCTAAATTTTCACATTACTAACCATCTAATCTATTCGCACACACACTCAATTCCATTTCCCGGATGGGGCACAATTAAATCACAGTATCCACGTACCCCATACTCGATACTCACTGCAATGTTACAAAGGTACGATAAACTTACCAGATTAAGGCTTACTAGTGACCACTCGAATCAATAGCTAATCACGTCCTCGAAGGGCGATCACCAATCTAACTAACACTTGCCACAATCAATAGAAATTAGCCATGAACAGAGATATAACCACGAACAACTCAATTAAACACACAACTCGATGTACTTGCCTTTTATCGACGAAGGATAGAGTGGCATACTGGATGAGGCCACTCCCGACAAAACATTCTCTGCAATTAAACAATAATCATCCAACTCAACTTTATGCACACTCGAAACACGCGACAAAAGAAAACAACTCTTTTGCATGTGAAGTAAGTCAATGAATAAGTAAAAACTTTACATAACTAAATAATCTGGCATTCCATCAACTAAAGAATCCAGTAGCATTTGGCATTTCAAGCATGCATGTTCATTTAATCCACATCATCAAACACCTGGATAATCTTGCTAAGAATAGAGGATTTAGTTCTATCAAAAGATTCTGATTGCTTGCTCTTGTGTTTCCCATACGAATTTCAGTAATTACCTTTTCTTATTGCATGCTTTCTATTTGAGTAACCATAACCGGTATGGCAGAACCCATTTATATTCAGATTGAGTTGAGTGAATCAAAAAGGTATTGAGGATCAATGTATAGCGACACCTTGATAATTATGGAATGATACTCAATCGACAGAGTAATCATGACAGGAAGAAATCTTGAATATTTCTATCCTCTATTAAACAAACATTGAATACATACACAGCTCCCTGAGTCTAAACTTCAAAAATAACAGCATGCATATCCTTAACCTAATGTCAAGACATTAAGATCAATCATCTGGATCTTGCAACCCTAATCAAATAATAAAGCATAACACAAGAATACATGCGTAGCCTTGACTCATCATTTAAGTGCATACAATCCTAGTTACTTTGAGCAGAATTACAATATTTGAATCATGAAAGGGCAAAATCTAAAGCATGCAGCCATCAGTTTGACCCAAATAAACTAAGTATCATCTCAGGCACCAAACTACATAGGATTATTGCCAACAAAACAAGGTATAAATGAACATATAAGCGACTGAGCTAATACATATTTGGACACATAACAATTTCATTACTCACAAATCTCCAGTTTTGATAATCAAGCATACAACAATAAAGATCCCTAAGCAACATTCATTCACCATGCACATAAACTCAAAATTTTATTAAAGTTTAAGCTCAAGATCCCACTAGAACCTCATAGCCATTTCATCGAACACATGGCATGCAAAGAAAAATGCCCAAGTTAGACTACCTCAAAGCACATCCATGGAGGAAGGAGGAGGGGAGACTCTTGGCTCGGCGCACTGATGAAGGAGAGGGCTGGAGAGGAGGCGTGGGAGGCCGAGCCGGCGGGGAGGCGAGGTCGGCAGGAGGCTGGGGACAGCCAGGCGGCGGCAGACTGAGACGACAGCGACGTCTGGCCTGGAAGGGAAGGAAGGCAGCAGCATGAGGAGGGGGACAGGCGGCGCTGGCTGAGGCGGAGGAGCGGGGAGGAAGGAGGTGGGCAGGCCAAGAGCCTTGGCGGGGGAGGAGTCGGCGGCAAGGCATGATCGAGGAGGCACGACGGCAGCCATTGGAGAAACAACCAGAGCTCTTTTTTTGATTCAAGGGTTCCTCAAATTCCTTCCTTTTATATATATGACTAGGGTTTCCTCTTTATCTCTTCTTTCTTTCTTTTAATTTAAATGGATGAACCAAATAAAAGGCTAGGAAAAGAGAAAAGAGTAAAAGCTACACAAAAATCTAGAGACCACAAACCCACAATCTCCAAAGATTTAACTTTCAAAAACACTAAACGAAAATCCTTTGGGTAAAACTTTCAAAAAAGTTCGCTCAAGAAATCACCCTTCCGACATGCATTCTGCATATCTCAAAACTTTTCGCTAAGATTCTTAAAACTGCGAGACGACCAAACTTTTGCCATTCCAAATAAACCCTTGGATTTAGGGAAACAAAAACAATTCCGACCAAAAACCCTGGAAAAACGATCTGCGGTATTACACTCTTCCCCCCTTTAACAGAATTCGACCTCGAATTCTGACCAAAACAAGAACACCAACAAGAACAATGGAAACAAAATACAAAACAAGGATACCCGAAGCAACAAATCTGGGTATTCCTCACGCAAGAGGAACTCCAAAATTCAATCCACTTATCTTTCCAATAAAAGAAGCAAGAACTTAACTCAATACATCCCTTTTTGAATCAACACTCACTTTACCTCCTTAAATTGGCATGGCACAAGTCCCGAAAACCCGGTCTTACTTAAAGACCAAGGCTAAACCAAATCTACTTT
This sequence comes from Guadua angustifolia, assembly GCA_036346375.1. Lineage (NCBI taxonomy): Eukaryota > Viridiplantae > Streptophyta > Magnoliopsida > Poales > Poaceae > Guadua > Guadua angustifolia. The sequence goes on along the minus strand of JAYEVE010000912.1, from coordinate 35,734 downwards.
GCGTTCTCACCACCAAATAGTTTTCTTAGACCAGGAATCCCAAAAGCACTTTCTCAACCGGAGAATTCATAACTCTCACACTTAAACTCCAATAGATCTAGGCAAACAACCAAAATCTCAATTCATACCATTCTCATCACCTGTCTGACAACTCAGACAATTTCTCTTTAATGCTTCAACGTACGACCTGCACTCAACCAATGATTCTTCCCAGAAGATCATACCACTAGTCTCCAACTCAATTCCAATTTTCCTCTTCAATTTCACTCACCAAAACTTTCTCCTCTCTCTCACCCTCTACCTCACAGATCAACAAACTCGAGATGACATGATTAACACAAGCCACATCACTCTATTAATCATCCAAATTTTTTTCACCGAATCACTTAATTCTATTCGATTGAACAATTTGGGGTTCTAAACTCAAATCCCTAAGAACCAAGAAAACCCGATTCACATCTCTCTCATCGATTTGCCTTTATAACCACATAACCACTATCAAATCCATAATCATGCATTACCCGATATCTACTTACTACTTAGCAAACCACATTTCCCACGAGTTTTACCTCCTGGTCAAAGATCTACTAACACATGCTCGACTACGAAATACGCACTTTTTTTGGCAAATGATTAACATAAACAGTTCAAAAAGAAAATAGATTGTTTCTAATATGCCAACTAACATGAATAAGATCACAACAAGACTAGCACTCCATACTTTTCACATTGTTTAGCAATATCAAAATAACGCTTGGCAAAACACCCTTCCAGCTCTTTCCGATGGCACTTTCTATAACAATAGCTCTTCGGGGTGTACAACCATAAATCAAGTAAGCAAAACTCGAGCACATGCAAGTACTTCGAAAATGATCAGAAGCATCAGCTGATTAGAAGCATCATACACAAATACATATATAGTCTGATGATCTTCAAAAGAACATGATAACATGGCATCAACGACAATTAATCCTAGCCAACATTAGTAAACTTGGGAGCATGGTATCGATTCTAGCATTTCAAAGCCCATCTCTCGCATTAAACCAAAACCGACGCTTGGTAGAGGAAACCAACTTTCAAATTAAGCATCTAAACCCATAACCATCACATTCTTCCTCAAGAGAAAAGGAAACTCGTTCCCAACAACCACCTCACCCACAGAATCACTTACGAAACATTCACCAGATTCACACTTTGAAATACTCGCCAACACATCACACAACTCTAATCAAATCCGGCTCTAGTCAACATAGAGTTACAAAACCCAATCTTTCTTTAACTACTTTCTACTATTCATATAACCACCACTGGTCATAGTATCATCAAACCCTAACCAAATCTATCTCATGACAATCAACAAGGAGAATCACGTTCTCACTTCTTTAGCGCAAATAATTTATCAGTTAATTTAACACCAGACGCGCGCCATCCTTTACTTGGGATCACTTACCATCACAATTCACTTTAACCAAATTGATACCTTACATCATCTCGATGCTCTAACCATACATCACAGGCTTAGAGTCTCAAACATCCTCGTGGGTCACCTACCCACGGAAAGAAAACAAAATGCGACCTCGACCCTTTAAATAACACGACAACTTACAAACGTGAACAACACCAATAGACATTTTCTTTTCCAAGGAAACCCATCCGAAATCACGAAGGAACTCGATTCTCAAATTACCAAACTCGACGGAAACAATTCCTTAAACAAATCTCGGACTTACAACTTCCGAGAAGGAGGATAGATACAAGGAAAAAGAAAAGATCCACCACGCCTTCCCGATGAAACCTTAACACTGAAAATCCACACGACTTATGTTTTGCACCAAGAAAACTTCAATAACTTTCTTAAATGAAGAGCTAAACAACCACAAGAACAATGCCCTACCTTTCTCCACAAAACAAACAATCCAATTGGACACCAAAAGGGTAGCAACCGAAATCCAAAAGGATTCATCACCAGCCTCTTTCTCTTTGAATCCACTCATCTAAGGCAAAAGAAATCAACCTTCCCTCCTTACCCTCTAAACTGCTCCGCGAAAACGACGACTCAAGAACGAAAGGTTCCCAAACAGCAAGGGGTGGCACTAACCAGCCACACCCACAACTCGGCCAAAGGAACAGGGTCAAAACCTCTCGGCTTAACCAATATCATGAACATAAGCGCACTGATTCCAACAGTCCTTTCATAGTCCAAGCAATACGCAACAATAATTTAGCATTCAACAACAAAGCTTATATACAACATTTAAGCGTAATGCAATGATACCCATCCCTTCCTACTGTGCATCTGAGTGTGTCAAATTTTATATTAATGAACCACGCTATTCCAGATTTTAAGGTTATTACCCTAAGGCCAAATTTTAAAAGTAGATACCTATACCATGTTTCTAACTCCACACAGCAACTTTTAGTTTACTCTAGAGTAAATTACTAATTTCACATACCACGGACCTAAAGCCCGCTCTGATACCAACTATAACACCCCGGCACCCCGTGCCCCGAATGTTACCCCCTCTAGCATCAACAATTACAAATCGCTAAGAATAAATATTTGCAAAGCGACTAACAACTAGGAGGTTGTCATAATTATTAAAATTTTAAGACACCTCCCTAAAACTAGGCCATCCACTCGGCAGAGACGAAAACAATTGCGGTTATGATATCATTCTAGCGGGTCCTTAATTAATCAATCACATATCCAACATAACTTAATAACTACACCACGACGAACGACATATTACAACCATAATCAATACAACCAGACTTTACAAATCGATTAAATGGTTTGATGCAAACATGCTTGTGCTACTACTCCCCCCATGCATACCGATTTCAATGCACCGCAACAACACAACAAACAAGCGTGAGTCGATGACTCGACAAAAGTACCAGAGTAACAATTATAATTTATCATAAGTAAAGCTAGAGCTTGACCATAAAAGCAAGGAAGACAAATGAAGCAACATCCGGACAATACGCAATTATACCCATTTAAAGCAATAACTTGACTATACAAGAAAATTACCGCAATCAAACCATCAACTTGATAATAATCCGATTCAACGGCGAAGAAGCGCTACTTAACTCTAAGACACAATGTCCCCCGACTCAACTACCCCTTGTTTAACGCAAACCATTTTCATCTATTGCGGTTGAGTTTATAACACGACTTCACTCCATGATATTCATACAACATAATTCGCAGGCAAAGAAATGTGCTAATTCATTAAATTCAATTCAATCTCCTTTTTGGGTTGAGTCTCGCCTCAACCTTCAATTACCAAAATCACCATCCATATGACACACCATTTACCCACAAAGCACTCATTATTAAAAATGCAATGCACATGAATGCTCATTTCCATGCACGTCTGCGATCTTGTTGAGTGCCCACCGTCGGTGTGCACCTCACGTCCCTTCCATCCGTAGATGGAAGGTGCCTACTCTTCTTGTCTCGCTCCCATTCACCTCGATGAATGGGACTACGAGGTAGGACTTTCGTGTTCACTACGTGTGAACACAGAGGCCCGTCGATCGAATGGGTCGCCTCTTCCATTATGAATGCACAAATGCAGTTTACATGAATGAAATGCAACGCTTCATTCATCGCCAACACTAACATATCCATAACCACACACATACATAAACATAGCCCAAATTCTCACATTCATAACCATAACCACACTCATACATAAACATAGCCCAAATTCTCACATTCATAACCATAACCACACTCATACATAAACATAGCCCAAATTCTCACATTCATAACCATAACCACACTCATACATAAACATAGCCCAAATTCTCACATTACTAACCATCTAATCTATTCGCACACACACTCAATTCCATTTCCCAGATGGGGCACAATTAAGTACGAGTATCGACGTACCCCATACTCGATACTCACTGCTATGTTACAAAGGTGCGATAAACTTACGAGATTAAGGCTTACTAGTGACCACTCGAATCCAATAGCTAATCATGTCCTCGAAGGGACGATCACCAATCTAACTAACACTTGCCACAATCAATAGAAATTAGCCATGAACAGAGATATAACCACGAACAACTCAATTAAGCACACAACTCGATGTACTTGTCTTTTCTGAAGCGAAGGATAGAGTGGCATACGGATGAGGCTACTCCCGACAAAACATTCTCTGCAATTAAACAATAATCATCCAACTCAACTTTATGCACACTCGAAACACGCGACAAAAGAAAACAACTCTTTTGCATGTGAAGTAAGCCAATGAATAAGTAAAAACTTTACATAACTAAATAATCTGGCATTCCATCAACTAAAGAATCCAGCAGTATTTGGCATTTCAAGCATGCATGTTCATTTAATCCACATCATCAAACACCTGGATAATCTTGCTAAGAATAGAGGATTTAGTTCTATCAAAAGATTCTGATTGCTTGCTCTTGTGTTTCCCATACGAATTTCAGTAATTACCTTTTCTTATTGCATGCTTTCTATTTGAGTAACCATAACCGGTATGGCAGAACCCATGAATCAAAAAGGTATTGAGGATCAAAGTATAGCGACACCTTGATAATTATGGAATGATACTCAATCGACAGAGTAATCATGACAGGAAGAAATCTTGAATATTTCTATCCTCTATTAAACAAACATTGAATACATACACGGCTCCCTGAGTCTAAACTTCAAAAATAACAGCATGCATATCCTTAACCTAATGTCAAGACATTAAGATCAATCATCTGGATCTTGCAACCCTAATCAAATAATAAAGCATAACACAAGAATACATGCATAGCCTTGACTCATCATTTAAGTGCATACAATCCTCGTTACTTTGAGCAGGAATTACAATATTTGAATCATGAAAGGGCAAAATCTAAAGCATGCAGCCATCGGTTTGACCCAAATAAACTAAGTATCATCTCAGGCACCAAACTACATAGGATTATTGCCAACAAAACAAGGTATAAATGAACATATAAGCGACTGCGCTAATACATATTTGGACACATAACAATTTCATTAGTCATAAATCTCCAGTTTTGATAATCAAGCATACAACAATAAAGATCCCTAAACAACATTCATTCACCATGCACATAAACTCAAAATTTTATTAAAGTTTAAGCTCAAGATCCCACTAGAACCTCATAGCCATTTCATCGAACACATAGCATGCAAAGAAAAATGCCCAAGTTAGACTACCTCAAAGCACATCCATTGTAACATCCCCGTTTTCGGCTTTCTCTTAAAAATTTAATTTAAATTATTTAATTTAAAGATTTGGATTTTATTTGGTTTGAATATCTATCCTGGCATCCTTTCCACCCAAATTCGGAATTTATTCCAAATTCATCTTCAAATTCTAAATCCGCTTCAAATCAAATTTAAATTTAAATTCAAATTTCGAATCAGATTCAAATCCGCCATCGCAATCATTCAATCAGAAATTCTATTCTGAATCCATTTTTAATTTTTATTCATTTTCTTCTTGGGCCGAATTCCATTTTCTTAGACCCAAATTGCAAAACTCCCTTTTTCTCTCTCCTCTCTTTCTTCCACCTTGCTTTACGCACGTACAGAACCAGCAAGCAGCAAACGACTTCCATGGCTGTCTCTCTGTCTCTTCCTTTCCAAATTCACTCAAGCCAAATTAGTGCACCAATCAAAAGGGAAACTGAAGCATTGGAATGGCAAGGGTCAAGAGAATCAAATCCCACAGAAAGTTTGCCTTTTCCTCTCCCGAAACGGCCATAATCAAGATTAATCCGTGAATTATTGCTCTTCCCATAACTCAGCCATTTCTTTGTCTCTTCGCATGCCCGAGTACTCTATTTGTTCGTCTCGACGCCTCCGACGCAGTGCTTCCTTTCCCTTCTCGATTCATCGTCGTTTCGACCTTCGATTTTGGGTAAGAAGCTCCGGCCGACGTCCGCCGTCGACGCCGTCGAGCCATCTTGCATTCCGGTGAGCTTAACCATGCACCAACCGTGTCTTAACAAGTATCTTGGCATATAGATCAAAAGCCCTCAACTCAATTCCATTTTCGTTGCAGTTTCGTTCTCCGATTTAACGTTTGTTCGTCGTCGACTGATCTGCCGTTCTTCGTCGATTTCTTGTAATCTGGTAATCTTCAATTCAATTACTCGCATGCTTATATTCATTATATCATGTTCTATCAATCACACTCATCAATTTTGCAAAATCTCGCGAATTCAAGTTTTTCCCAAAATTTCGGACATGGCTGTTCTTGCTGTTACTGTGCAAACTCCATTGATGCCAACTAGAGCTCGAGCCCCCGCTGCAGGAGTCCTCCCCGGCCATCTCCAGCGCGAGCACCACCTCCGGCCGCTCCCACCGCACTCCTCCCCACCCTCGCCGGCCGTTGCCTCGCCGCCGTTCGTCGCCGCCGCGTGCACCTGACCGAGCCGGCCATGGCCGCCGTGGGCACGTCGTTTCGGCTACTCCCGCCAGCCATCGAGCTCTCCACCGATTTCCCCAGACCCCGCCGCACCTCCTGCACCCCTCCGCCGTGCGCCTCGCCTCCCCTTCGCCGGCGCGCCGACGAGCTCCGCCGCCGCTGCTTGCGGGCCCCATGCGCGCCGCGTCTGGCCACGCCGCTCCCTACCACCGTACTTCCCCACCTCCCCATCACGTCGCCGTTTCATTTTTGTGTACGCCGTCGTCCGCCGTGCTCAAACTCCGGCGCCAATGGAAGCTAGAAGCTCTCTGTGTTGCCATGGGAAGGTCTGGAGGTAGAAGAAGCATGGTGTGGATGACAACCGGGACCCCACCAGTCAGTGAAACAAATAAGTTCAGGAAATCCAGTAAAAAGAAGATTCCAGGAATATTCTTTCGTTTTTGATTTTCCAATCTGTGCAAACTTCAAACATTTTTATCTTTGTCATCTGAACTCCGAATCAAGTGATTCAAATTGGTAAATTCGTCTAAAATCATCCTCTATCTGCCAGTATTTTTATTTTAATTTTTGGATTTTATTTATTTTCTGTTATTTTATTTGTTGCCTTGTTTTGCGTGTAGCCGAAGATTCCGCCGTTGCCGCTGTCAATTCCGAAGAGCTTCAGTACGACGACAACCTTGAGACCAGAGGAGGCAAGTCTCCTTGATGCACATTGATCCTATGTTTTAAAAGTCTTTTTAATGATTTTATCAAATGCATGGCTATTTGAGTAAAAATTGATATTTAAAATGAATAGGATGTTTAGTTAATCCAACTTGATGATAATCCCCTTGCTGATTGTTGTTCATGTCCTTGTAACCTTAGAATATTTCTTGTTATCATATATATCATGATTATCCTTGATTAGAACGGTAGATCAATGCTTAGGTGCAAATTGATTAAAATGCCTGTTGGGAAAATGAGTTAAAAATTATTGTGAAAGGTTATTTATAAAATAGTAGCAATGTATTTGCTGCTGTATTTGCAAAATAAAATGAAAGCAAAAATGATTTTGACTTGAGCGGATCGGTCCGATAGGCGGGTGCGGATGGAGCACTGACTTTTGGCTTTGCGCAAGTGCCGCTCGAGTTGATTAAGGACCGACGCTTATGATTGTTCATTCTAAGCAAAACAGTACAACCACATGTCCGAAATGGAGTGCGACCTGGCCGATTAATTTGTAATAATTTAATTTGGACTCATAGAATGGTTGGATGTGGGTGCTGGATGTAGGCAAGATGGTTTATTCCTACAGCGCAAGAGGGGCTTCTAATCAAGGCTAGAACCCTTCAATGGTGAAACCTTAGCGGGTCGAGTCGGGTTAAATTATTACATTGGAAAAGCCTTGTCATGATTGCTCTGCCGACACACCAAAGGAAGTGTGTTAATTGCATGGCACCAAGAGTTGATCATGTCGTGTGGGTAAAGTGTACAAACTCTGCAGAGTAAATAAACTATTCAAATAGCCGTGCTCACGGTCAAGCGGACAAAGAATGCTTTCATCTTGGTAGACTTGGTTTTATTTTAAAATTGTGGATTTGGGAAATTCGGAGTGGTTTGAACTCTCGGATGGAATTTGGGTGGTTGGAACTGTTTTAAAATCTTGACGGATGGAGTCATTGAATGGTTTATCTTAATCTTTTAAATTGTGCGGTTAGAGCACGTATACTAAGTGATGGTGGTTAGAACCATTGCTGCAAATATAAATAAATTTAAATGTTACAAATAATTGATGAAACTGCTTTACAAAATTATACATGTATCGTTTAATAAAATTTGCTTTGTGCAAAATGAACCATATTAAGCCTCTCTTTGGAAAGCCTACATATGCATATTTCCCAGGACTTGCGAATCGTTTGTACTCACATGCTACATTCAACATGAATCTCGAAGCTTTGAAGATGCCGTGGGCGACTTGACTTCTACATGTGAAGATCGACAAAGGCCATCCGAGTACTAGGACGCGTACCCAGATAATTGCCTGTGGTAAATTGATGGGTCCTCCGTGTTGGAGTATATTGTTCTTACTTTGTTGCTTCATTTGTAAGACTTTATGTCCGGTAATAATTGGCCATAAAATTTGGTACTCTGTTATTTTTATTTATGTTATAATTAGCACTTGGCTATGATTCATCATTTGTTTGTTGTGTGTACTAGCTCTTGATCCGGGACTAATCTGAAATACAGGAGGTTCGGATGGTAAATCTGGGTCTCACATCCATGGAGGAAGGAGGAGGTGGGGGAGACTGCCGGCTCGGCGCACAGTGATGAAGGAGAGGCTGGCGGAGGCACGGCGGCCGTCATGGCGTGGGCGGGCAGTGGGGAGGCGAGGTCGGCAGGGAGGCTCGGGACACGGTGGTGACGGCGCCAGCAGGAGTCAGCTGGAGGGTCGCCATGGGCGGCATGGCCAGACAGGCGCTGGCGACGTCTGGCAGGAGGCCGGAAGGAGCAGCCACGCCATGAGGAGCGAGGGACAGGCGGCCTTCGGCTGGAGGCGGAGGGAGCCAGGAGGGAGGAGGCAGTGGGGAAGCCTTGGCGTCGGCGGGGAGGAGTCGGCCGTGGTCTGCGATCGAGGAGGCACGACGGCAATGGTGGAGAAACAACCAGAGCTCTTTTTTTTGATTCAAGGGTTCCACTCAAATTCCCCTTCCTTTTATATATATGACTAGGGTTTCCTCTTTATCTCTTCTTTCTTCCTTTTAATTTAAATGGATGAACCAAATAAAAGGCTAGGAAAAGAGAAAAAGAGTAAAAGCTACACAAAAAAATCTAGAGACCACAAACCCACAATCTCCAAAGATTTAACTTTCAAAAACACGGCGAAACGAAAATCCTTTGGGTAAAAACTTTCTGCAGAAAAGTTCGGCTCGAAGAAATCACCCTTCCGACATGCATTCTGCATATCTCAAAACTTTTCGCTAAGATTCTTAAAACTGCGAGACGACCAAACTTTTGCCATTCTGAATAAATCCTTGGATTTAGGGAAACAAAACAATTCGACCAAAACCCCGAAAAACGATCTGCGGTATTCTTGGGCGGCGGCGGCGTGGTCATGAGCGGCAAGGCGTCATGAGAAGTGGTGGCGGCGGCATGGAGAAGGGGAAGGGAGATGTCTTGTGAGTGAGGTTTTTGGTGAATCTGATTTTAAGTCTCAAAGTTTTAACGACTCTCATGGCCGACAATTTACATAATATTTTCGACGGCCTTCCCTAAAGCCGACAATTTACTTAGTATTTCCGACGGTTTAATTGGTAAACGAAATTAAATTAATATTTTCTACGGCTAAATTTGGTAAACGAAATTACGAGATATTTTCGACTGACTTGAATTGGCCGACAATTTATAATCATATTTTAAACGGCTTCATCAAGGCATTGAAATTAGTTTTGGCCGACGAATCAACCACGTTTTCTGTAGTGGATACATATACATATACACATATATACATATCTACATAGAGATATATACATATAGATATATACATATCTACATAGAGACATATATACATATATATACATATAGACATATACATATACATATATATACATATATATACATATAGATACATATACATATATATACATATAGATATATCCATATAGATACATATAGATATATACATATACATATATGGGGTATATCCATTGCAATCATGAGTTTAGGTGCAATCACCGTGCAATCCAACTAAGAAAATTTTCCAAAAATTCTGAAAAAAAATCATGGATGTACATCTAATCTTACCCCATCTACATATAAAATTTCATGATCAAATTCATCCTATGCTAGAAGTTACAAAAAAGACAAATTTGGGGTGCATTTGAACTATTCAAGTTTGTCAGAAATTTGTTTTTTTTATTACTCTTAACATAGGATGAATTTGATCATGAAATTTTATATGTAGATGGGGTAAGATGAGATGTACATCCATGATTTTTAGAATTTTTGAAACTTTTCTTAGTTGGATTGTATATGATTGCACCAAACTATATGATTGCACTTGGATATATTTCCTATATATATATACATATAGATATATACATATGTAGATATATACATATACATATATACATATGTAGATATATACATATAGATATATACATATATATACATATAGACATATACATATACATATATATATATATATATATATATATATATATATGTAGAAATATTAGAGTGCTAATTCGTGCTAATGGCATGTAAAAGTTTTGAAAAATTCTCAAAAAATTACCACATGTAGGGAGGTGAACCTCTACAACCCTGCAAAATTTGAAGATGAAACTCAATCGCATTTGAAAGATATGAAAAAGACAAACAGCAAAAAGAATAGTGCCAAAAGCAGTAACAAGTACTATTTATGCTGAGTTTGTCTTTTCATATCTTCAAATGAGATTGAGTTTCATCTTCAAATTTTGCATTGTACTACATGTGGTAATTTTTGAGAATTTTTCAAAACTTCTACATGCCATTAGCACAGAATTAGCAATAATTCAATATATATCCTATATATATATACATACATATAGATACATATACATATACATATAGATATATATAGATATATATATAGTTATATATACATATAGATACATATATATATACATATATATATACATATACATATATATATATATGTAGCGTATCATGTGCACACAGGCCTTTCATGTACACACACGTACACACAATTAACAAAAGCCACGAAAAATTCTGAAAAAATTGTAGATGTACTTCATAGATTGCCCTACCTATGTATGAAATTTCAAGATCAAATTCATTATATATAAAGAGTTACAAAAGAAAATTAGACAAGTTTAAACTCTCTAACTTGTCGAATTTTCTCTTTTTGTAACTCTTGATAGATAATTTTGAACCTACAATTTTATACATAGGTAGGGCAATCTATGAAGTACATCTACAATTTTTTTTCAGAATTTTTCGTGGCTTTTGTTAGTTGGTGTGCATGGTGTGTACACGGGAAGACCTGTGTGCACAGGATATATTGCCTATATATATATATGCTTTTATTTAGTTGAATTTTTAAGACTTAACTATTTGGCATGCGTAAGTTTCAACTTTATGAATTAAATATCTAAAATATGTATATACACAATATGAGTTTTGCATCTTCACTTGTCCTTAGACACGGTGATCGAGAAGTGCAGAATAGCAGATTGTGTAGTATTACCAGTATATAACCTCCAGTTTAATTTATATGTTGCTTTAGAAAAAGTGATTATGGTATACAAATAATTGTACTTTAAAATAATACTGACCAAATTGTCATCTTATGAAAATTCACAATTTAAAAGTTGCCAACTAATAATAAATGTGCATGTATACCAAATTAGAGCTAAAAATATATTATTGCCATAGTGGTAGTTGGAGGCCCTGGTGACGATCTCCTTGATGACAGCAGCTGCCACTGATTTCCCTGCAAACACCAGCGGACCAGCAGGAGCCATGTAGATGTGGAGGATGGTGTGTGCGTTCGAGATAAAGGGAAAAACTTAGAAAGCAGAAGTGCTTCCGAGAAATTTTGCTGAAACCGGAGCAGTGGCTATGTGGTGTAGACACTGTGGAGAGAACGTGAAAACTGAAGGATTGGCCGAATAATTGGATCGAAGTATTGACTAATTGGTTTTTCGTTTCTTTGAGTGGATCGAGTCAAGTCTGGGTCATCAAGGTGCAGGCAGAGGGTTTCAAATTTCGTTTTAGACCACATCTTGAGGCAGCTTAAATCCAAAATTTCGGCAAGATTTTAGAATTTTGGATGAAAGGCCGAAATTCAAAAAATAAATTTCAAATCTGGTATTTTTATGCGAGAAGAACTGAAATTTCATTGAAATTGGCCGAAATTTTAATCCTTTTCAACCCCATATGAAATGGTCTCCCGAAGCTAGAAAAAAATTGAAAAAATATGAAAACAATCATACAAGTATTTATCTATATTTTCTATATGTTTGAATGCAAAATGCTAAGTATTTTCATATAAAATACTCTAAGAGTCTATAGAAGTGCTAGACAAATACATGTCCTTATCCTTAGCTTGTTAAAAAGATTCGTCTTGTAAATAGAGAGCAAAGATATGTGATATTTTGATGACACGTGGGTCCAAGAGGACTACAATCCATCAGTGAGGTTTGAGAGTGATAATGACGATTGTGTTAAGGGAGAAACTAACGCTCAGACATCCGATTTCTGTTCATCCCATCGGACGTCGCTTGCAACATTTTTTTCTACGTTTGCAATATTTTTTATCAACGTGTGAAACATTTTTTTTGAACGCTTGCAACATCTGTTTACTGTAGCAAATTTTACTATTTATCGAAGAAAAATATTGCATGTGAAAAAAAAATGTTACAGTACATTCAAAAATTTTAAACATCTGAGTTACTCAAGTCATTCCGTTGTGTTAATTTTGAAGAGGTCGGCACAGACAGTGATGGCAGTCACACAAGTAGTACACCGCTTTGGAATATACGTCCTAGTTCTTTCCTTCACTGAATTCTAGTCAATTCCTGTCTCTAGTTGCTACTATTTCCCTTGCGTCTAGGTAAGGGAAGATGAAGAAGGGGAGAAGAGCCCGACTAGCAGGGTTTCAAATTTTGATTTGCATAAAATTTCATCTTGACTGAAATCCAAAATTTCAGCAAAATCTCGTTATTTCGGACAAAATTCAGTCAAAATTCAAAAAATAAAATTCAAATCCGGAATTTTTATGACCGAAATTTCCAAAATTTTGGCACAAAATCCGAAATTTCGCCTGATCGAAAAATCGTTCAAACGATGTCAAAAAATTTTGAATTTTTTTGAAAGTTCCTGACTCATTAGAGATGTTCTCATTAAATATTCATGTGATTATCAAATCTGAAGAATTTTTAAAAATTCAAATATTTCTACTATCTGATAAAACGTCGACCGGTAAGTTTGAACACGAAAAATTAGAACAAACGAGGTTATAAAATTTTAAAGTTTTTTGTGGATGGTCCTGACATATCTATAATATTCTCATAAAATTTTCAGATGATGATCAAATGTCATGAAGTTTTAAAAATTTAAACAGTGCTACTATCCTGTTAAAAGGCTTATCGGCAAATTTGAACGAAATGAAAAATTATCCAAACCATGTTATAAAATTTTTAAACTTTTTGTGGATGGTCCTGATATATAATTAATGGTTATATAAAAGTTTTAGATGATTATCATGCTTAAATAATTTTAAAAAATTCTGACAGTGAGACATCCTAATAAAAGCCTGATGATCAATACATAGATTTGCTTTAGCAATAAAAAAAGGTTTAAAATTTTTGAAAATTTTACAGAAGGTTCATAAGGAAATGCTTAATATTTCATAAAAATTTTAAATCATGATCACCCTCCAGTGAATTTATAAAATTCTTACAAGGCACATTACCATTGATGTTCTTTCTCTTTTGATTTTTGAAATATAATATAACAAATGAAGTTCAGTGATTACATAGATTTGATTGAGCAAACAAAAAATTAAATTTTTTAAAATTTTATATAATGGTACTGAGGAAATTAGTAATCTCTCATAAAAATTTTAGATCATGATCACACTCGAGAAAAATTATAAAATTCGACAAAGTAATCATCCCAATTATGTTCATTATGTTTTTGATTTTTTAAAGATAGCAAGTGAACTTAAATTATTCTGAAATTTTTTTGTATGATCCTAATCTTCTCAAGATAGTATAATGAAAATTTCAGCTCATTATCAACTTGTAAAATTTTATAAAAATCTAACACTGTTTCTGCCAAAATTTTAAAATGTCCCAAAAATTCATTTTTTCAACGAATTTTCATAGAAGATCACTTTCTTATGGGTTATTAGACCAAATACGGTCAAATCCGGCCCTAAAAGTTCAAATTCCGGTCAAAATTCATGAAATTTCATTTTTTTACTGTAGTAATTTTAATTTTTTTATCCAGCCAGTAGTTTGAATTTTATGGAATCCCGAAATCTGAAAATTCGGTGAATTTCGGCGAAATTTAATTCTCTGCTGACCAGTTCATCAACGCGTTCCAATTGATAGCGACGTGCAGCGATCTCGACTTGTCAGGTCTCTTCCAGGAGCAGGTGCACTGATGTTCTGAACATCTTGGTTTCATATTTGACCTACGCCTATACATTATGGTAAGTTATAGCCTAGCTTCCGTAACTGACTGACTGATGGTCAAAATAACAAAGCTCGGTTCAGCGCATCTGGTGCAGGAAACACCGGAGATGATCAAGGTTGCAGCCCAGGATGTGAGCCTGTTAGTGAAGAGAATGGACAGCAACGTGGTAAGACTGTCTCCAAGGGCTTCCCGTCGTGCGTCCCGTTCCCGAGCGCATGGGAAAGGGCAGGCGAGGGAAGGGAATCAGCGGCTGCAACGGCGGCCCGTCCCGGAAGCGAATCCCTCCGGATAGGAGAGAGGTACCCTCGCGGCGGGCCAGTGCATTCCTTCGCTGCCTCGGCCTGGGGAGACCAACGAACTCCGTCTCCGCGGAGAGGGAAGCTGCAGTGGAAGAGGCGAGTCGACATTTTCGGCGACCTAGCAGATCCGGCATGCGGCCGGAGCGGAGGTGCACGAGTTCGGTCTGCGCGTTGGCCGAGGTAAACCCTTGGACCACCGTGAGATCTGGAGTAGATATGCATTTCAAAGTGGTAGAGCATGGGGAAAATAATGGATTGGGGGATTTGCTTGAATCTGTACTAGAAATTTGGGGTGGATTTGGTTGGAATCGGAAATAGAAATTGGGGGATTTGGTTGGAATCGAACTAGAAATTGGGGGAATTGGTTGGGCGGATGTGGACATTCCGCATATACATTTCGTTGAGACTTGGTTGCAATGAAAAGTAGAACATTCCGGCAGAGAAGATCCTGGGCGCATTGCTTCTTGTTCATTGTGGTTCATGACCTTCGGTTATTGACATTAGCGATGAGAAGAACACTGATTAATTGTAGAGCACCTAGCATCGCTTAATTCTAGTTAGCATCTGCGGTAGCCAGACTTTGATGATGGCATCCTGGTTTTTGTATTTTTTTGGTGTCGACTAAATTAGAACACAGCAGAGTGAGAATCAATTGACTTAATTGTTTTTGTCATGGCATTGTATGGATGCTCATTTCGAACTATGAGATGGTAGAAGCATGGTGGTTGTCTGTTGTGGTGGTGAGTTCAACATGTAGATTGAAGCATGGTGGTTGTGTGTTATTCTGGTTTTTTAGATGGAGGAACGCAGGCTACGCAAAGTCATCTCGAAGATGCGAGATCTGATAGAGGACAAGGCTGAGGATCTGCGAAAGGTTGTGGGAGAAAACTTCAGCAAGGGCGATGGCACTTGCTGCAACGACTTGAACCGGGCGCTTCTAGAGGTGGAGGCAATAGCGGAGAGCTTGATTCAAATCTCGTTGGACACCAAACAGTACGAGGATGTCCCGGGTCAGAGTGAGGACACTAAGGAGGTTCACGTCGCCGCCGATGATTCCGATCTGCACCCACCACGGTTCGGGGTTTATTACCCCGACCTTGTTAAGTCAGATGTGGACAGCCCGGAGTCCGGTGGCGGTAGCGACTGGTCTTTCGAGTCCGATCGGTCATGGCATCTTCGCTACGTGTAGTACTTAGTGGAGGACTATCTAGTGTTTTGTACTGATATGTCGAAAGTCGGTGTGTCGAACCTTCAGTGCTGGGGGAATGAGTCCGGTCTTAAGGACTTTTGGTATTTAGATGTTCTATTCTATCCTCTGAACTCGGATGTGCAATGTACTTTTATGAATTTCAATGTGTTCGTGTCCGGTTCTATGACGTTTCTTGAAATGCAATCGAACTACTTGTTCTTAGGCTAGTTGATGTGTTGCTTAGTTTCCAATTGAGTTTTGGATGTGATCTTGGCAGTCAACCAATTATCCTAGCTTCAAGTTTTTGGGCTTTACATGTGCTGGTGCTGACAGCTCTTTGTTAGGGTTTAATACGTGGATAGCTGTGCAGAGAATTGGATAGGCTGTGGCTTACTCAATTCTCTTTTCGCTGCTCTCTGCAAACCCTTCGAGAAATTTGGCAGTACCGGTCATAAGCTAGGTTTTTTTGGCAGCTAATCAGTGAATTGCTTGGTTTTTTGGCGAAATGCAGTGTCGCTCGTCATAATCAAGTGAAATGCGTGGTTTTGTTAGCTGCTCTCCTGCCAATTAGATAGGTCTGGGGGCAAGGCTTTTTATTAGGCTGAAATGCAGGTTCATCTAGTATTGCACTGAAATTGAACAGTTGGGGTTTCATTTTTCATCAGGTTCATTACCTGCGGTACATTGTTCTTCAGGTTGATTAGCTAGGATATGGAAGAATTTGAGGTAGCAACTAAAATTGAAGAGTTCGGGTAGCAACCTGTCATAATCAGTGAATTGCTTCACTGATTAGATGAGGGCATTAAACTTAACATCCTTGTAGTACGAAATTACTTGGTTTGCTAGGCTACTAGTTCTGTTGATTAGTTTCGAACTGATTTTTCGATGTGATCTTGTGCAGTTGTCTTCGTGTCTGGTTCTGTGATTTCTGGACGCACAGTTTTCAATTATGAAATTGACGTCTCCTTTTATAATCAGTGAAATGCAAGGTTTTTTTCACAGCTCTCCTGCCAAATTGATAGGTCTGGGGGCAAGGTTTTCTTGTCAAGCGCAGTTCTTCTAGTCTCGCATCGAAAATGACCGATTTGGGTATTCTTTCTCCTATAGGTTCATTACCTGGGATACATTGTTCTTCAGGTTGATTACCTGGGATATGGAATTTGTTGAGTTAGCAACCGATATTGTTCTTGTTACCGTGTCGTGAGTTAGCAATCAATTTGTAAATTACCGTGTCGTCATTCTCCTATAGGTTGATTACCGGATATAGGTTCATTACCGTGTCGTGAGTTAGGAACTGAAATTTGTTGAGTTAGCAATCGAATTTGTTGAGTTAGCAATCGGAGTTTGTTGAGTTAGCAATCGAATTTGTTCGATCACCGTGTCGTGAGTACCGGGATATAATCGATCACCGTAATCGACAAATTCACAACGAGTTGAGTTAGCAACTCCGCTTGAGGTAGTCGATTACCGCATATAGTCGATCACCGGTAGTGAATTTGTTCACCACTAGGTCGTGAGCAAGCGGAGCTTGTTGAGTTAGCAACCAAAATATTGCGCTTCGGTAACAACCAAGTCACCACCGGTATTCAATCTTATGAGGTACCTATTGCCGACCAACAATCTCCGTGTAACTGTTGGTTTGTGACCATTACAGGGAAGATTTCCAGTACTGAGTACTCACTTTTGTTCAATTACCTGCTAGTTTTGTCAGTCATAAAGATAAATGTTTGCGTCGAGTATGTTTTCTTCACTTACCTGCATCTTCCTGACAGCATTGCCTACCCAGTATTCAATAGTTGTATCATTCTTGAGTATTTTCATGAGTTGCCGGGTTGTCAACTGATGAAATCTGTGCTCTGGGAGCTTACATACTGACGACTGGTAGTTGAACTGCGCGGCTACTCACTGATGGCCCATGTTGGCATAATGAATTAGTTGGTTCTTTAACTTTGTTAAGAGATAAGTACTGATGACTGGCAGTAGGCCGTTTACTGATGATTTTAACGCTGCAAGCTTTAAGGACCCTTACTCATAGAAGTGTTGGCATAAACAAAGAGTTGGTGATTTAACAATGTTTTGAGATATGTTATGTCGATCGCAAGGAGGATCCAAAGTACCGCCACCATCGAGAATGGTGTGATTGGTATGATGTACAAATTTTTTTCAGACGTGGGCGGCTATGTTTCATCTTCTTTTTCGTGACACCGAGGCATTGCACCTCAATTTCGTTAATGTAACTTTTTGGTTTCTAACCATATCGGGAATCGATTATGGGTCCATTACATTGTCATTCTTGAGTAATTTGAACTTCAATATCAGCACATTGAGTCATAATTGATCCTGTCCTGATTGTGACCTATTTTGCTTCGAAGCATCGCAGGGAAGAGGTTATGGATCCTTTCTTCGCGGACTACATGCGGGATGAGTCCGATCAGATCAGTTGGCCTTCTCCATCAATTCCTGCGCTAAACATCAATGATGACGGCAGTGCCCCCCCACGACCAGCTGAAGATGGCAGTGTCCCCCCGCGAGCTAGGCCGTCCTCAAGGAAGAAGGGGGACAAACATGTGTCCAAGACCGACAGGACGAAATGGACTGCTGACGAGGATGAGGTCCTAGTCAGCGCTTGGTTGAATGTGAGCCAGGACCCCATTGTGGGCAAAGACCAATCAACTGAAACCTACTGGAATCGGATTGCGGACTATTTCAAGACGCATACCACGAATCATGGCACGTAACGCCCACAAAGGCTATGGTGAACCATCGGGCGTTGATCAATGAGTCGGCCGGCACATCGTGGGTTTCTCAATCGATTGACGGTTGAACCAGAGTGGCACCACCGAGCGTGACAGGGTAAGCACTGTACACACTTCATTACTTTTTACGGCTTTCGAACTACAATGTACTAATGCACTGTTGTACACATGTCCTTCTCAATTGCATGGACAGATGGCCCATGCGGCGAGGATGTACCAGGACGTTGAGGGGAAGGCCTTCGCATTTCGAAGATCGGGGTGATCCTAGCCGATCACCCAAAGTGGTCATGCACATGGGCAACAAGAGGCAAAGGACAATGCGGGATCGGACCTCCGGTGGTGCACCGTGGGGTCGAACAACATGACCGACCAGCTCGACCTGTTGGTTCATGTGACGAGTCCACAAGACCCGCTCGGCCGGGATCTGACCAAGGCGGCGAGGAAGAGGGCTAGTACCAAGAAGTCGTCCTCGGTGGCGCCTATATTGGCGATTCGACAAGATCACCAAGCCAAAAACGAAATGGTGGATGTGAAGCGCCGACAAGTACACTTGATGGAGATGGCGGAGGAAGAGGATTATAAACATTGATTTGACCAAGCCGACAAAAAGTGCGGCTCTTCAAGATATAAAAGCGCCAGGGGCGACATATTGAAGAGGTCAGAGACCGACCTTGCTAGATTGATTGCTTATCTGTGTGTGTTTCAGAACTCGTCATTATGATGGTTATGTGCATGGACTTCGCTACAAAATGTGGTGCCTTGTTGATTCATGGATGATGTTATTTTGGGTATGGACCTTTTGTTATGAGCAGTTATGTTATGAGACTTTGTTTGATGACATGTTGTGTTAAGTTATGACATGTTGTGCTAACTCATGAGATGTTGTGTTTGCTCGGCCCTTTTTGGATCACGTTTGGAACTTATCTAATTGCGGTTTGAAATGTCATGACACAAGGTCAGCCTGATGTCACGCTGAATTTATTATTAAACCTGGCATGCTTACATGACACTCACACAAGAGGGCTCAGAACAATACATGACAAGCTCACATAAAGGATGCATAACACGATCAGAACAAGCAACGACATCACGCTAGACGATAGTACTATCGCCGTGGCGTGCCCAGAGGTGTTCGATAAGGTCCGATCGCAACCGATGGTGCGATTCGCGGTCTCTCCGTCTTTGAGTTGCTTCGATGCGAAGGTAAGACCGACCTGCGGTGATGTCCTCACACGGCGGGTACCCATATAGTCGAAGGACTCCTCCCGAGCTGGACCGTCCCTCTCGTCCCTCGATAATCATGTTATGTAAAACGATGCATGCAAATAATGTACCAAAGCGTCGTCGATCCCAAAGAACGCATCGGGACCTCGTACAATAGCAAACCCGCTTGCAAGACTCAAAAGCTCTCTCGACATCCTTCCTCGCTGCGGCTTGCATTGTGGAGAAGTGGATCCTCTTGTTTCCCCATCGGGCAAAGAATGGCCTTCACGAAGGAGGCCCACTCGGGATATATCCCGTCGGCGCAGGTAGTATCCCATGTTGTATCGTTTCCGCTGACGTAGTACGTCACCTCCGGATTTGAAGCATCGTTATCCTCGAAAATATATTAGAACGATGTAGCACATTAATATCGTTCGCTACCAGCATCCCAAAGAAGGCGTGCCATATCCATAGGTCGTCACGGCCACCGCCTCGAGACTATGGAAGGCTTCCGGTATGCCCCGTGAAGCTCCCCGCCATGCCTTAGGGCGGTTCCTCCAAGTCCAGCAGCATACAATCGATGCTACCAAGCATCCCAGGAAACCTCTCGCTCCCCAACTTGTAGGAGTCTAGCAGTGTCACTGCGTTCGCGAACGGAGGTATCGCCACCAACACCTCCACCACCGCCTGCATAAACTTCTTGAGCTAGGAGCGCAGATTTCCCCAATCCGCAGTACTCGCCCACACCGCCGCCAGGACACCAGACGCTAGTCTGCCGGATAGCGGCCGTCATCTTCTGCAGAGGGTCCAGGCCGAGCTTCCCGGTGGCATCCCTTGTTTGCATGAACCAATCGTCGTGGCCCTCCACGGCTTCGGCTATGCGTGTAAACAGGGATCGGCTCATCCTAAACCTGCATAACACAATATCATACAAATTCAAAGAACAAAAGACATGACCTATGCATCATCCATTTTCGTGAGATGTTCGGGTTTTTAGTACCTCCGCCTGAACAATCTGTGCCCATACAGAGGGGGAGTCGCTGGTAATCAAGATGGAGCCTAGCCGCTCCTTCACGGTGACCTCTGTCAGAATCGCATGTCCGGAACCGACCCCTTCTACGGATTCTCGATTCCCTCCTCCTCCTCACCGCGCAACCATGAGAAGGAGGACCTCGTCGTCATCACTCGACGATTTAAAGGTAGTCACGACTCAATGGATTGAAAGAACTCATGGTTGCGCTCAATGGGTGAGTTCTCGATATTGGCAATGGGGTTTGAGTGAGCACCATGAAGACTAGAACCCTCATTATATAGAATTGTCAGATGGGATGAGAGAGGATGAGAAAGTTAGGTACTTTTGGGAAGGGAAGGAATGGGGAAAGGAATCATTGCGTGCTTTCTTTGTGAAGGGAATGAAAATCGGAAGGGAATCCTTCAGGTGGGAAGGATTCGGGAAGGAAACAGTTGGAGAGAGTCTAAATAGAGCTCAAGAACACACATAATTCAAAATCCCAAAGAAAATTTTAGAAATCTCGGTCAAGATTTTGGATTTCGACTGAGAACGAGATCCTAAATCTCAGTAGGATAAAAAAGTTTTAAAAAAATTCAGTCTGCTACAGTAATTTTCAGAAATTTAAGTAAATTTTAGGTATTTTGACCGGATTTCAAGTTTTTTAAACTGGATTTGAGTCAATACCACTTAAGAATGTCATCTTCCATGAAAATTTATTGAAAACCCAAATTTTAGGACGATTTATAAAAATAACAGAAACACTTTCAGATTTTATAAAAAAAACGTACAAGCTTGATATTGCTCTAAAAAATTTATGATACCATATTTAGAAGTCTAGGATCATACAAAAAAATTTTAGAAAAATTGAACTTCATTTATTATCTTTAAAAAATCAAAAACAGAAGAAACATAAATGAGACAGTAACCTTGTCAGAATTTTATAAATTCACTTGAGTGCGATCATGATCCAAAATTTTTATGATAACTTAAGAATTTGCTTCAGCATCCTTATCTAAAAGTTTCAAAAATTTTATAACTGTTTTGGTTGCTCAATCAAATCTATAGAAGCATTATATGTATGTACTCAGTCTTTTATCAGGACACTAGCACTATCAGAATTTTTGCAAATTCCTTAGGCCTGATCATCATATGAAAATCTTATGAGAACATTAGTCATACGTTAGGACCATCAACAAAAATTTTCAAAATTTCTATCTTAGTTTGAACCATTTTTCATTCAATTAAAATTTGCCCAGCATTCGATTGAAATTAGTGACAGTGTTTTGACCTCAACTGATGGTGGTGTCAAGTTTTCCAGTTTATAGAGGTATGGGGTTCGAGTCCTCGCAACAGCAGCACAAATTTTTTTGAAGAAGCAAGCACCGCGCCAAAAATGAATTTTAATGTTGAGGATGGGATTCAAACCCAGGATGTTAGGGACCGCAATGGCGCCATAAACTACTTAGACATCTTAACTTCTTAGCATGATATCAAGGTGACATCTTTTTAGTATGGAAGCAATACATTACTTTTGCCAGTACAGCATTACTTTTAGAATTTTTAAACATTCATCAGAGTTGATCATCATCTAAAAATTTTATGAGAACATTAGTGATGTGTCAGGACTAGCCACAAAAATTTTCAAAATTTTCTAACGTGGTTTGGACCATTTTTTGTTCGGTTGAAATTCTTTGAAAATTCGCCAATTTCAGCCAAAAGCTCAGAAATCCGGGTCCAAAAAAATCTGTATTTGAATTTTTCTTTATGGATTTTGTCTGAAATTCTAAGATCTTACCTAAATTTTGAATTTCGGTCGCCTTTGAGATATGATCCAAAACCGAAATTTGAAACCCTGACAACACATGGTTTCAATTTCTTGGATGCTCAAACACTACTGCACAACCCCTTATCACAGAGAGTTCGGAACCATTATCATAGACAGTTTTCCGAACCGTCTGTATCAAAGTGTCAATGGTAACAATAGGTCATCACAGATGGTCTTGTAACTATCAGTGAAAAACCCATTCCAGATGGTTCTAAACTGCAACCATCTGTGATGAGCACATATCCCCATCTAGGATGAGCTCCATCCAGATGGTTCTAGCTTGGAACCGTCTTTGATGTGGAGCTCATCCCAGCAGGGGCGGATGTAGTGTTGAGGGAATGGGGTCCGGTGACACCGATATCTCCGTATTAGCCTCTTATACCCCCTGCTAAATATTGTTGATGACCCCGGCGGTAGATTAGTCTGGACCCCAGCCTCAATGCGCTATGGAGAATTTAGGAGGGGCCATATGGAATGGGAACTACGGTTACTAGTATACTACTAATCACTAATTACTAGTATAATCATGACTAGATAATTCTTCCTACTAGATAATCATGGCTAACACTACTAGTAAGTAGTAACTAGTAGGAAGCTTCCAACCAGCTCCAACGTAACATACTAATTGAACTTGACTACTTGAGAGTGTTCATTTGCTCGAGAAGAGGAAAGAAACCCGCCCAGCTTGACCTGTTCGCAAGCAATAACCAGCAAACAGCACCTAGCGGCCCAAAGTCCAAACGCAGTAAACGCTACATATAAGCCACGCAGTTTTTCCGGATCTTGCTGACCATGCGGAGACAGCAAGAGCTTCGTTCTTTTTGTTTTTTCCTTCATGGAGGCGGAGCGACGCGACTTTTGTTCGCCCGGCGCCGCGGCGTGGAGCCGTGGACGCTGGCGGCGCAGTCGGCATCGCCTCGGTTCTTTCCTCCCGGCCTCTGCTCAAATCTCTCAGCTTTGACACCTCAAGCCCCAATGTTAGGTTAATATAATCCGATTTCTTGATTAAGTCAATGATTTTATCATGTTAGGGCATGAGATGATGAGAGTTGAGATGAATCATGATTTTGATCTTAGGGTTTAATTTTTGACAATCTAATTTCTCAATTAGTTAGTCATGATTATTTAATCGTCTTTGTGTGCATCTTGGATTCTTGAATTCTTCTTTACAATAATCGAGGATTTCATTTTTCCCTAATTTGTAGGTAGCCTAAAATAATGGAACGCTATTTTAAAAGGAAGACACCTCCACCTAGTGATGTTGATACTCCGCAGCAACGCTCCAAGAAGAGTTAGAGGACACGTAACATTGATCACATCGGCAACACCGCATCCATCGCTCCGGCTCCTCTTTTGCCAGTGTCATCAAGAGAGGTAAATTTGGATGAACTTCCATATGATCCAGCAGATAGGAAGAGAATATCGAAATATATTGGTTCAAAAGCGCAAGATGAGATAAGACGAAGGTATTTAATTAGAGGCCCTTCTAGGCCACAACCTGGTTTCATGTATCCACAAAAGAGTATAGCAAACCATTTACGTCGATTTAATCCTGACTGGTTCAACAAGTATGATTGGCTAGAGTATAGTGAGAAAGCGGATAGAGCATTTTGTTTATATTGCTACTTGTTTAGAGATTGCATTGAAGGTCAAGGAGGAACGATGCCTTTGTAACTAATGGTTTTGTGGATGGAATAAGTCGATAGACTTCGTGATCATGTAGGTGGATGCAATAGTTTTCATAACACAGCAGTGAAAAGATGTAACAATCTGATGAAACAAGACCAATCAATTGTTGTGGCTCTCAACAGGCAAAGTAACATCACAAGAGAAGAGCATCGTATTCGATTGAATACTTCCATCAATGCTGCTCGTTATTTGCTACATCAAGGTTTAGCTTTTCGTGGCCACAACGAATCAGAAGAATCTAATAATAGAGGAAATTTTCTAGAGTTAGTGAAGCTTGTGGCAGACCAAAATAAAAAAGTGAAAATGGTTGTGCTAAGAAATGGTCCACTAAATAGACAAATGGTGGCTCCAACAATTCAAAAGGACATAGTGAATTGTTTTGCTGAGGTAAATAAATGTTATGCTCATTTATTTCATTTCATGGATGATGTTAATTGTCAAATATTAATTATCTAACTTGAAAATATTGTTCACTTTGTTTTATGTAGATCATAGTTAAATCAATAATTGAAGAAATTGGAGGTGATGTTTTCTGCTTGATGGTTGATGAGTCATCTGATATTTCTGATAAGGAACAAATGGCTGTTGTTTTGCGATATGTTGACAAGTTTGGATTAATCAAAGAAAGACTTATTGGTGTTGTTCATGTGAAAGAGACATCAGCTTCATGTCTCAAATGTAACATTGATTATCTCTTTGATAAATATAGATTGATCTTAAAACAAGTGAGAGGCCAGGGCTATGATGGGGCAAGCAACATGAGAGGTGAGTTCAATGGCTTAAGAGCTTTAATCACAAGAGAGAATAACTCAGCATATTATGTTCATTGCTTTGCTCACCAACTTCAGCTAGTCATTATGGCAGTAGCTAAAAAAAATGATGATATTAGTGACTTCTTTGACATGGTATCTCTTCTACTTAATGTGGTTGGAGCTTCCTGCAAGAAGAAAGATATGATTCGAGAAAACCAACAAGAGATAGTAAGAAAGGCTATAAGCAATGGACGGCTTAGTACTGGAACAGGATTAAATCAAAAGCAATCTCTTCAAAGAGCGGGGGACACTCGATGGGGTTCTCATTACAAAACCCTTAAAAGCATAAACAATTTGTTTCCTTCTATTATTGAGGTGTTGGAATATGTTGAAAAGGATGGTCCGAATGATGGGAAGAAATGGCAAGCTCGTGGTCTCTTGAATTATCTAAAGGATTTTGACTTTGTGTTCCATTTACACTTGATGTCGCTCATATTAGGGCATGCAAATGCTTTGTCACTATGTCTACAGAGGAAAGACCAAGATATTCTAGAGGCTATGTTAGAGGTAAAGTCAACCAAGCAGAAATTTCAGCAAATTAGAGATGATGGCTGGGAATCTCTATTAGAAAAAGCATATTCCTTTTGTGAAGAGCGTGACATTCCGAAGTTGGATATGGAAGAACAATATGTTGATCGGCATAAACCAAGACAAAAAAGTAACCGCACTAATTATCAGCATTACAGATATGATTGTTTGAACCATGTGATTGACTTGCAGCTTATAGAGTTCAATGACCGGTTCAATGAGGTAAATTCTAATTTGCTCACCCAATTGGCATCTTTCAGTCCCAAGAATTCTTTTGATGATTTCAAATATGAGAGTTTGATGGGATTAGCTAAGTCATATCCATATGATTTTAATCCAGAGCAGTTAAAGGATCTTGGTCATGAGTTTTACATTTATATTGATAATGTGCGAGCAGATGAAAGATTTGCTAGTCCGAACTCTATTTACGAAATGGCTAAGTTGATGGTAGATACAAAAAAGCATCTTTCATTCCCCTTGGTATATAAACTTCTTAAGCTAGTGCTCGTTTTACCTATCGCAACGGCATCTGTGGAAAGATGCTTCTTGGCAATGAAAATTGTGAAGACGGTACTACGCAATCGTATGGGTAATCGGTTTATGAATGATGCTATCATTTGCTTTGTCGAGCAAGGGTTTCTAGCAACAATTTGAACGATGATGTAATAGATCGATTTCGAAGATGAAAACACGCAAAGAGCAAGCTATAAGAGGTAACTTCTATCATAATAAGAATCTATTTTACAATGGCATACACTTATCCTTAATTTATTATTTGCTTTATGTATGTTTTATTTGTTAGATATGATATAAGATAATATTATGACTTATGAGTTATGAGCCACCTCCCCGCCGGCCGCCGCATGTCGGCGATGACCCCCGGCTACCAATTTTTCTGGATCCGCCCCTGCATCCCAGGCAGTTCTAGTTTCACTACAACAGGACCAATCTATTCTAACACACACTTTGCAACACATATAGTTTGTGTTGTAGGAAAACTCAACTGCAACACATGCTACGTGTTACTAACGCCCACATGTAGAATTCTCAAACATATAGTACCCGTTGAATTACCCTACAACACTTGATGGTCATGTTGCTACACATATGAGATGTGTTGGTAGGTGAACACAGAATCAAGATAAGAAACATATATAAATTTCGGATAAACAAAATATGGTGATGGAGGCTGTTGCACTAATTAATCTTCATCGAGATGTGTGGTGCCTTGACTTCTCCTTGTTTGAGTATCCTGTATTGAAGGGGCATCAGAGAATATGAGAATAACATAACATACTTTAAAAAAAGAATATTGACCCCCCTTGACCCCGATCAAGTTCCCGATTCCAAAATCCAAATCACCTAGTGACCCCGAGTCCCTGACGCCAAATCACCTAACCCTAATTGCGCCTAGCCGGCCCTCTGACGCCTCCTGCGCGACTGCGCCTCCATTCTCGCTTCGCCCTTCGGCCGCCACCCCTAGAGCTCCTCCGTTCCCACTGCGCCCGCTGGCTGCCTCCCCCGGAGCTCCTCCGTTTCGCCCGCTGGCCGCTGCCCCCAGAGCTCCTCCGTTCCCGCTGCACTCGACGTTCGCCTCCCCCGGAGCTCCTCCGTTCCCACTACGCCGGCTGGCCACCGCCCCCCGGGCTCCTCTGCTCCTATCGCCCCCCGGTACTACACATAGATTATAGATTTCTCCCGTTTTGCTCCACATCTCTGCTTATTACTCTGCTATGCCCCTCATTTTCATCGTTTCTGAGCGGGAACAAGATTCTAGGTCGATGCAGCGATAGTTGCCTGCCATTCTTGCATTCAACTTTGCTGCATTATCCCTTCACATACGATGGGAAAACTTCAGTTTATCCATATTTAACATGAATAAGGGGCATCATTATTGGTTGTCATTCCTTGTTGCTGTCCTGCTCATCATATTTATTGTTTGTAAGAAGTGGAATTTGGTAGGAGGTTCTTGTCTCGGTATATGCATCACATAATAGAAGCGTTCAAATCTATTGGATTCAGAAGTGTTCAAATCTAATTTCAGTAAATGTACAGTTACCCAGTAATATTTCAATTTTAGCATGTTTACATTTCCAGAGAGTTGGTTCCCTGTGTCTGAAGGAGTGAGGACTCCATCCAACTTAGTTTGTATTTGTATGATCATAGCATTATTGGTGCTTAGCAAGAAAATGAAGTAAATAAAATTTATAGTCACCTACATTGCAACTTCATGACTATCTTGAGCTGCATTCACATCATTCCAGTTATTCCATGATCCTAGTTTCATGTCCTCTCTTGTCTCTTGATTGTCTAATTTATATGTCAAAATACGATTAGTTATTTTCCGTTGTTAGTTTTTAATTAAATTACCATCCCTATGCTCCATTTCCTGATATGCAATTGATCATCTATGATCATATAGCATTGCAAAGATATGATATATCTTTTCCTCTGTTTTAGTCACACTGTGTAATGTGTTGTTTTTTACCAACTATTCAAAATGCCTTTTGTTTCTATCATTTTCCTTTACATTTTAAATCATTATTTTTATGTTTTTGGCATTTGTATTACAGGATCAATATTGTTTTCTATTTTTAATGTAGTAATTTTATGGATTTAAATGCTACGAAGAAATTACTTCGTTCCCGTACACCAATTGCTAACTACGTAAAAGGGATAGAGGGTTTTCTTGACTTTGCATATAAGGATAGGAGTCCTAATGCCAAGATCAGGTGTCCATGTTTGAAATGTGTAAATAGATGGTTGAAGAATCGTAATGAAGTATATGATGACTTAGTTTGTCATGGAATGCTACGCGATACACTATTTGGAGTAATATTATTTCCCTGTGTTCTCTAATTTAGTATGGGCAACTTCGATGCCTTAATATTTATGTGGGGAATGTTTCTCAGGAATGACTTGCATTCAGCGGCTCAAGATACAGTGGGGCTGCACGCAGATGTGGTTTCCTGCATTGAGTTCTCCCAGATGACTGGTGAGGAACAGTACATCATCTTATATTGATCTGTTGTCTGATTTCCTGGCTGTTTTCCATGGAGCATCTTATAACTCTACAAAACAAAGCCTGTGTCCTCATTCGAACAGCATCATTGGGTAGGAAGGTTTTGTTAGTTTGGTATTATCGCTTTGTCTTTGTAAACTACAGTATCAGTGATCTACATTTATGCAGGGCTTTTACACAAATGCTATAAATTTATTACAGTTGAATTGTTCTAAATTGCAGATGCATCAAGGAAAAACATTTTGCACAGAGTATGAGAAATCAAAGGTTCTTGCAGATAGAATCACGTTGCAGGCTGCAGCAGAGGGGGTGCCAATCACCATTGTCTACCCGGGAGTTCTCTATGGTCCTGGAAAACTTACAACTGGGAATCTAGTTTCCCGCATTGTGAGAGAACTTTCTTACCCATGAATATGTGATTTCTTTATTGTGTATTTGCTTATGAATTATAAAATATAGTATCCTGAGAAATAGTCATGAGCAGAAATTGAACCGCAGTGCTTCTTGTAGTTAATTGAAAGGTTTAGTGGCCGTCTACCTGGTTAATTACATAGGAGATGGGTATGACAGAGAATCATTTTGCCATGTTGATGATGTTGTTAGTGGGCACATAACAGCTATGGAAAAGGGCAGAGTGGGCGAGAGATATCTTCTCACTGGAGAAAACAAATCGTTCATGCAGATTTTTGATATGGCTGCTAATATCACAAACACAAAGGCACCCTCGTTCCATGTACCAAACCTTCCTACCCAGTGATGCTGTTCGAACTGACATGTATGTAATTTAAATATTTAAAAAAGATATTGAGAGTCAAAGCTTAAAAGTTAAACTGCATCTATATCCAAAAGAGAATTATTTGTGGCTGGAGGAACATCTACCAACAAAGATATATTTAGAATTTTAAAAACTTTTAGGGGTGCCGTGCATACCGGCACCTTAGGTAGTTCCACCCCTGTTTCTATCATAATGTTCGAGTCATGCGGGCACAATGTAGAGATTTTTTTTTTTTTGAAACCCGTGTGGAATGCAGAGAAGAAAGCGAACAATATCACAAGTCGAGTTATAATACCCAGAATGCCATGCGTACCAGGTCGCGCCGCCGGAGTCCGCCGCGCGCGGCGTCCGCCGGACCAGCTCCCCCGTGCTCTCCGCCGGCCGCGCGGATAAACAAAGGCTGAGCGAGAATGTTTTGGGATGGGAAACGGCAGTACAAAACAACAAAAACTGGGAAAAAAACGAGAGATCATTTCAACAAGCTTGCCTGGAAATAATTTTTCACGATAAATTTGTAGTGATGGTGAGACTGCCATACACGGGAGATACACGTTACAATGGGAAAAAAGAACAGGATCATTTGGCGAAGCATCTTAAATCAACAGCTATATTATATGACCCTCGCTAGCATATGGGAAAATACTCAGGTCATGAAACTTTGCCATGACAACATTGCATATAGCTAGGCGACAGGCTACAGCAGATCATCGACAAGGGGGTGAAAACGGGCCGGATATTCCCCGCTCGGTTTGGAATCAGATTTGACCATCCGATTGGATCCCGGAGGGGATCCGTATACTTAAATTTGGATTCGGCATTGGATTTGGAGCAACTAATATCCGGTAAATACAAGATGGGATCCGGATATTCGGATGTTTTCTATTCAAATATCCGGATTTTTCTATTCAAGTATCCGGATTTTTCTTATTCGGATATCAGTAAGGCTCAACCTAGTTTCATCACATTTTTTTATGACAGCCTATTTATATTGACAGTTAGTTGGTTTTATTGATCCTCAAGTATCATATTCTTTCTATGACGTCTATTGCGTTTGATTGATATATAACTTGCTACTATAGTCATGTACTTGTATGGTTTAATTCAACATATATTACTCTATATATATGCATGCATTATCTATATATCTTTATCCTTTTCCGACCCGAATCCATCACATATCCATATCCCAAATAACCTGGATCCATATCTATATCCGGCCAGCCCGTATCCGGTTCTACATCCAGAAAATATATGAGTTAGGATATGGAAAAAGTAATATCCGCCCGTATCCCGTTTTGACCCCTAATCAACAGATGACACATCAATTATAAATAGACATTAATCATGAGAATGAAACAAACATTCCTGAAACACATGTTCTTAGGATAGGGATGAGATTTCTACAAACAAGTACCACTTAAATTTAGAGGGAAAAGTTTCACCGATACAATGTAAATACCTAGACCGATCACCGATTTATATGTCTAGTAAATCCATCCATCGACAATCTTGCAACCACCAATACTAACTTGAGAGGAAGCTCTCACAAATTTGACATATATGACCTACTAATCAATTCACGTGTGACTCCAACAACACGTACATGATCAGATATTCTAATAATTCTAGCATAAGACCAAGTAATATATTAATTAAATAATTCCGATATTCACGGACTTACAATTGATATTTCACTCAGTTGATTGAATTATCAATATGAAGTAAAATCATGACATGTCTATACCACTGAACAATTAAGACCTAACAGGAGGTTGTATCGGTTGCAGGCTCTCAAACCAATTTAACATGAATGTGCCATGCTCAAAAATTAAATGCAGCATGCACAACCGAAAGCCATGTATATGAAAATATAGTCGACCACGGAACTCTACCACAAGCGCCGAGCATGAGAGGGAAGAATCAACTGGAGACCATCCTCAACTACATGCGCACAAAAATTAGGTTTGCCATTAGAAATCTGGCTCCGGGCACTCTTTCTCTTTTCTTTTTCTCTTTTCTTCCTTTCTTTTATTTCTTTTTCTTTCATTTTTTTTCTTCTTTTCATTTCCTTTTTCTTTTTCTCTTATTTTCTGTTGTCATCTTTTCTTCCTTCCCTTCCTTTTTTTTTCCTTTCCTTGTTATCCCTTTCTCCTCTTTCCTTGCCAGGCCTGCCCTGTCTTTCATCTTCTTTCTTCCTCCTCTTCCCTCCTTACCTTTCCTTCTCTTTCTCCCTGGTCTGGCAGGCTCCCTGGCCTCCTCCTCCTCTCTCCCTCTCTTTGGCTTCGCTGTGCCTGCACACTGGCCTCGCTGGCTGTGGCACCCCCGATGCTACCGCACCGTGCGCTGGCTCGCCGGTTTGTCATAAGGCCATCTCGGCCTCGCCGAGCATGGCTCTGCATCGCCCTGGGCGCGTCACCACACTATAGGCCACGCTACGTTATCGCACTGCACCCTACACCACGTTGTTGTCTGACCGCCGTGTGCCGTGCCGTTGGGCACCACTCCTACGTCGAGCGTAGACGCCAAGTCGCCGTCTTCCCACTAGCCGTGCCCGGCCTCAGCTCAGCTGCCGGCTGGCCTCCCACCGCCTTGCTCCATGCTAATGATTTTAGTTATTTTTAATTTAAATTCTGTACCGATTTTTAGTAATTTATGCTTTTACTTTGAAATTTGTATAAAAATTAAAATTATTTATTTTTTATTCAGAATTTTAGTTATTTTTTTATTGTAAATGATATGGACTATTTGCTCACTCTGCACCACCGAGGCACACAAGTTCATACTAATTAAAATTGGGATTTTGATAAACATCACCCGGATGTTTTGTTTGCTAAAATCACCCAAATTTGGAAGCCTCTTGCAACATTTTTTTCAACTCTTGCAACATATTTTTCCGATGTGTGTAACATTTTTTTCAACACTTGCAACACGTGTTTACTATGTCGCATTTCTACTGTTGTCGAATGAAAATGTTGCAACATTTTTTTCCAACGCGTGCAACATTTTTCTTCGACAACAGTGGAAATGCGGTGCGAAACAAATGTTGCACCCGTGGAAAAAAATGTTCCACGCGTTGGAAAAAAATATTGCAAACGTTGAAAAAAAATGTTGCAAGAGGCATCAAAATTTGGCTGATTTTTTTAGGAAAAACATCCTAGTGATTGCTAGACACACCCTTAAAATTGAGATGACAATGACTTGTCCAGTGATCATAGTTGGTAGCACTGCTGCAGTTTGTAAACGTGTAACTGAATTGAGCTGAACATTCCTCTTTTCCTCAGATTCTTGAATTCAGGAAGTATCGTCCGGCAAAGCGTGGCATCTTGTCAAACAGCGCAAAATGAGGCCAAGCATCAGGCTTCAAATGGGAAGCGTCAGGTATGTTAAAAGTATGAGAGCAACTACCATACGGTATACCGTTGGGAATCACTTCCAACGGTATACCATGGTTCATCAGGTTCGCGGGTGAGTTTCATTACCAGGTTTCACGGGTAAGTTTCATGATGTCTCACAGATAGGTTTCATGGGTTTCATGAGGTTTCAAGTTTCATAAGGTTCGTATTTCATTAAAAAACCCTCATAGATAAGTTTCAACCAAAGGTTTCATCAGACAGCACAATGCTAAACTTTTTTTAATGAACACGAACCTTATGAAACTTGAAACCTCATGAAACCCATAAAACCTATCCGTGAGACATCATGAAACTTACCCGTGAAACCTGGTAATGAAACTCACCCGCGAACCTGATGAACCATGGTATACCGTTGGAAGTGATTCCCAACGGTATACCGTTTGCTAGACTTTCTGTAAAAGTATACCACGCTGTCATCGTCATCGCATCAAGCTGGAAGCGTGAAGCCGCGTTGAAGGAGCTGGTTTGGCTGTACTTTTCCCATTCGCACGACAAGAAAGATCTGGCAACAGAGGAGTAAAAGTAAATTAAGAGCCTGAAAGATCCGACAGATCCGACAACAGAGGAGTTAATTTGAAGTAAATCAAGAGGCTGGAAGACCTTTCAGATGGTGCTGAAGCATCTCCTCAACTTTCAATCGAGTAACACTAGGCTAGGAATCATTCTTGAGACAGCACTGCTCCTTCAACCAGTGCAGTGGTGAATCAACTCTCTTGTCATCTTTTTGTTGGTTTGCCCAGGAAGTAAGTGTGTTCTGGTCACTATCCCTGATAACAAACACATTTTCATTTTTCAAAAATAAAAGCCATTAATTTACAGCAAAGAAAAATAAATTTTCGTAATAACATGCGGTTGGAGTGCTCAATAATCAAATGGATATATAAGCAAAGATGCAAATTAGGATGGTTGCACATCAGAAGAGACTAGCTCTGGCAATAAAAGGGCAAAAGGATAGACAATATGTATACATCTACTAACATAATTCGTTCTTTCGACTAAGTGCATCATCTTGCAGCATCTAGGACAAACTCTAGCCAGTCTTGTAATGGAGAAGATTCACAAGCATAATGTCCTTACGTGGACCCAAAACAAGGAAATTCAAGGTAAATGCTACTGAAAGGGCAATCAATACAGCCGCTTATTATTTTCTACTTCTCAATTCTCAGATACCTGTCTAGTGAGTATGAGCCACTCAAATGATTTCATTTATACCAGGTTTTGCTATATTTTGGCTCCTGGATATGCTTATCTTTTGTGTGGTTTTTTCCTGGATTTTATCTTCGTATAATACAGGGGCAGCTTTTATGAAGAAAGCATAATTCCCATCATGCCTGCAGCCCTGACGACTACCAATTGCATTCGGCTTGTCAACAGAATTTTGCTCCCGCTCATCCCTGTCCCCAACGGAGCAAATAGCTTTTCCCATTCATTTATGTTCTTTTCTTCCAAAACATCATCTAAAATAAGCAAAAACTTAATAGACATCAGTTTCTCTTTGAGATCTTGCTGTAATGTGTCCAAATGTTTATTACTACGCTCTGCGCTTGTAGCAGATCCCAGTATTTTCCTTCTCACGGACGTTATCAAAGCTTAAGATACAGTGACACAGATGATCTTGATATCCTTCACAACCTCGTCTTGTTTGCGTATACTCTGAGCCACAGTAGTTTCCTTCTCCACGAACATTGGCTGATTAACGCTAGTACAGCTGGTGTAACTGCAAAAAGTCCCCCAAAAGTACCCTTCAAAAGTTTCTTATTTGTGTTTGTGTGTTCTTGATGTACAGCGTCAATTTCTCCGATCAAGAAAAATTCCCTGAGAAGGACATTGCTTATTTTTGTACTACTAGCTTATGGGCACAGCAAAACCATGGTCAAAGCTTAAGGGTTGATCCCTTAGTGTTCTTGTTTGCTGCGAGATGTGAGAGATCA
The DNA here is from genome assembly GCA_036346375.1 of Guadua angustifolia. Taxonomy (NCBI): domain Eukaryota; kingdom Viridiplantae; phylum Streptophyta; class Magnoliopsida; order Poales; family Poaceae; genus Guadua; species Guadua angustifolia. The sequence continues at coordinate 671 of JAYEVE010000912.1, read as the reverse complement.
TTTAAGATCATCTCAATCATCAAATCCCCACTAGCAAATTTAGGGTGTAGTTTTTGCTTTGACCCAGTTTTAGTAAACCTTCACTAAACTTGAAAAAGTCGAAACTTTGATGTCAATCTTTATGATTGATGGTTGGATCAAATAGGTTCCTAACATCTGTAGTAAAGTGCACAGGGTTTGGAATGATTTATGACTAGGTACAATTATGGGCACTTGAAAAAAAGAGTAAATCGCATAGCAATACAAAATAAAGCAAATTTCTGGAACAATTAGGCTAGCTAGCAAGGCTAAGCTACATTTGTTCATAGTTATGTATGCTATAGACAACTGGCTTTGAAATGCCAGTTTTCTTATTGATATACAACCCAACATGGGGAAGCCAGGTGTTATAAAGTGCTTTCACTGGCAGTGTGTACTGCTGCTGATGCATTAAAATAAAACAAAGTCCTAGGTACATTATATTTATTGAAGCATGACATATATAAAGACATCAGGAAGCACCACATTTTCCCCTTCTATTAAGACCAAAAAAAAAAAAGAGGGAACGCCACATCTGTGTTACTCAGATGTGTGGAGAGAACTAGTGGAAATATATCTATGGGATTTAGGAAGCTAACATTATTTAGAGTAAAAAGGGGAAAGCATTGCTTTGTCTTTCCTGAAAGATTATA
>JAYEVE010000498.1:0-54798 GCA_036346375.1 Guadua angustifolia | reverse complement strand
ATGGAGGATATGTACACGTAGTATATGAATATATAAGATCATCTTGGTAGTATGTACATTTTTTCAGAGGTTGGTATCGTATTTTTTTACATACTCCTTTTTATCTTGCGCAGATATGAAGGTATTTGTAAAATACGCTAAAATCATGGACTCCTTGCAATTTTTTCATACGGCTCATATTGGAGTATCTTATAATTAGTGTATGAGTGTACCCAAAGTGATAAAGGAGTATTTCAAGTTCGTTTTAGGTGGTATTTCAGAGGTGGGAGTAATTACTCCGGGAGTAAAAGATATTTTTCCTATATATATATATATATGGGGACATATTAGAAAGCTAATGAAAATTCAGTGCTAATTTCGTGCTAATGGCATGTAGAACTTTTGAAAAATTCTCAAAAATTACCACATGTAGGGAGGTGAACCTCTATATCTTTCAAAATGCGATTGAGTTTCACTCAATCGCATTTGCAGGGTACGTAGAGGTTCACCTCAGCATGTGGTAATTATTGAGAATTTTTCAAAACTTCTACATGCCATTAGCACGAATTAGCAATCTTTTCACCATTAGCATTGAATATTTCCCATATATATATATATATGCATGCAGTAATTAAACTCGTATAAAGGTGTAATCAGCCAAGCGAATACGGATATATAGATACATGCTTACTGTCGACGATTCGGGACAGGGGTCCTTCGCCGAGCTTACTTGTTGAATGGGGGATCAACCTAGGGCCCCTTTCCCGCAAGGGCTATACGTCCAAGGGTGTGCCGAGCTACGGATCGAGGTGGACAAGACAATCAGGAAGCGCACAGGGGTCGTTTTTGGTCTGGTTCGGGCCTCTCACGGAGGAGATAACAACCCTACGTCCAGTGGATTCACTAATGAGTATGGAGTAGTTACAACGTGCTTGCTCTGGAGGAGCCTTGAGCTAGCCTAAGGACTCCAAGGAACAAGTTCTGGTCTCGATATGCGTGGTACCAAAGCCAGCCGCCCTCGATTACATCGTGCGGGGTATTTATAGGGTTCTACAGAGACGGTTATTTATTACAGGGGCTCCATCAGAGGGCGTCGTAGTCAAGAGAACGCGCCACCGCCGGGTACCACGCGACGATGGGGAACAATGGGCCTTGAACCAGGTGGCGCGGACCGTGGCACAAGAGATTTTAGGCGAAGCGATCCTCGAGTTGCGCAGATTTAATGCCACGCCGCCTTGAGCATGAGCCCCGAGCTTGGCTCGCTGGATGGGGTAGCCGTGAGCCTGCCACGAAGGTTGTCGGTCTCTGGCGCCATCCGGCAAGAGCATGGTCGGTTGGCGCCGGACTTGATGGTCGTCTTGATGCAATATATCCAATCTGACAGCTAGCCCCGAGGCTAAAGGGGAGGGACAGCCTTCTTGAGGCCCCGCCTTAAGCCTTTAGACTTCTTAAGAGGGATTGGAGTCATGCTTGAGACCTCTGCACGCCTTGCAGCCGCTTGCTCGGGGGTGAGAATCTTGTAGCTAAAAATCACATAAAGCTTGAGCAATCATGCTCGGGGCGGAGATTTCACGCAGTGGAAAAGTCGCTGCGGCATCCGAGCTACCGAGCTCGGGAAAGGGTCTCAGAACGAAAAGGCTCGCTGCGGCTTCCGAGCGATCAAAGCCTCCGAGACGCTACGCCTTGAGGCAGAAAGCACTTTGGTCGGCCGAGCTAAATAACGCCGGGAGGAGGAGCGGAAAATTAGAAGTTCCTTCCCCACGCGTCATGGCCGCGATTCTCGACAGATTTTGGGGAACCGCGCCGTCGGAGTTCGCCGGGGACGTCTTGCCACGCGTCGGCAATCGGCAACCACATTTGACCCGTTCGGCTCCGCCTTTAGAAATAACCCGATGAACACTTCATTTGTTTTCCTTCCTTTATTCTCACTTGCTTTCGCGATAAGCGCTCGCCAAAGAAACCTCGGCGGCTTCAAACTTCTCTTCTTTGCGCGCGATTCATCTTTCCAAGTCTTCTCATGGCGCGGTTTAGGGCGCAGCAAGATCACGGTGGAGAGGCTCGGGCCGGAGGATCTCTGGTACTGGATGCCCCCACTTGAGGATCCCGGAGGCGAGGGGGCCCGGCGCGCCACGACAGCCGAGATGGTCACCGCGACCTCTACATCAGTCAATGGGCTCACGGGCTGGAGCGAGTTCTGGAGGATGTGCTCACGCGAGCTGGTGTGAGCTCACCCATCCAACCCCAACTCCATCCTTGTCTTGAACATCTTTGCCCATCTCTGCGAAGGCTTCGTGGGCACCCTTCCTCGCCAAGTCTCTTCCTCCATTTCTACAACCTTTTCCAAGACCAAGGCGCTTCCGCCACCGGCGCCCTATATTCGCTTGCGACGGCGCCGTCTGAGTTCCCGTTTTCACCCTCAAGGACTCAGCCTCGGGTGGGAGCGACCATTGGTTCTACTTATGGAGGTCAGCGGGGCGATTAAGGCGCTATACTGGGAAGCGGCGCCCCGCCAGCCGAGACACGCATACCGCGGCCACCCCGATGAGGCGGGTCCCGATGATGATCCACGAGCTCACGAACATGGGTTGACCGGCGCGACATCGTCCGCGACTTCCTCCCAACAGTGATATCCTCACTGCGGAGGAGAGCACCTTCTTCAAGATCGTGGTGGGGCGACCTCACCCGTGAGGTCGAATCGGGTATGCCCTCGCCATTCGTGACAACTTCGCTTCACTTGTGAGCTTCACTTGTGGCTTTCGAACTTGCGATGACATTTTGCGCTGTCAGCGATTGCAGCCGGACTTGCCGATCGGGTGGAGAAGAGGGTCGGCGAAATGTTTGGGTCCCCAAGGGCAAGGAGCTCGAGAAGAAACTCCAAGTCCCGTTGAGCGTGCTCGAGCGAGGCAAGCGGTAAGTACCCTCGGTCATTTATGCTCGGGAGAACGTCCGAAGTCTTCTTGAGCATTTGGCGACGGGAGAGCACCAGCGCCTTCCTATGGCGTTCCGCTTCCTTTGACAGAGAAGCTTCGCTTTGAGCCGGGCGTGTGAGCTCAAATCCAAAGTGGTAGTAGCGGGTGCTTGCTCCGTGCTAAGGCTAAAATAAGGAGGAGCAAAAGGCCGACGCCCATCAGTGAGTGCCCGGACGTCGAAGAGGCACGCGATCGGGCGGGAACCCTCGGCGGCATATATGGAGTACGCGGATTGCGTGAGGAGGTAAGGCGCCGAGGCTTTGGGTCGAGAATTATAGCCGGAAGTTCAAATCGAACAAATCGCGCGGAGGAAGATTGATCAAGGAATGGTGCAGACGAGCGGAGGCGCCAAGAGGGCTTGCCGAGACGAAGGACCAACTCGCACGAGCTACTAAAGCTCGGGAGTTCGGATCGTCGGTCAGCGGCTCTCGCTTGATACCGCATCCGGAAAACGCCGAGGGGGTCGACATGGAGGCCGCGGACCCTAAGCCGGGCGAAGATCACCCAGCCGCCAAAAGGCGGCCGAGCTGGTGGTCCTAAGCGGCGCGAACTCACTCATGAATGCACGAAGAAGGTTCGCCAAAGGTGGGCGTCGATCCTCGCTTCTCTGTTCCCCTGCTTCGCTTTGTTTTGCGCCCGGGCTAACCCCACTCACCGGACGTGGATGGTTAATAGCCCGTAGGCCTTCCCGGCTCGCCGCCAAATAGCTCATGAGCTTGCCCACCGCGTTAAGCGGGCGTGCTATCTCGCTGCCGCCGACATCGTGATGGCGAAGGCGCGAAGCAAGGCAAAGCACGGGCGAGGAGAAGGCCGACCCGCAGCCCGCAAAGGCCGCTCAAGAGGGAAGCAGGGCTCCGGCGAAATGCTCGGGATAAGACGGCACCGCCCGGCGAACCGCTTTACTGGGGATAGCGAAGCTCTGGCGAACAACATGCTTCGGAGGATAGCGAAGGACTTTGAGCGAAGCGCTCAATAGTGGGCCTTGGTGCATGCGATGAACAACGCCCTCAGAGGAGGACTCGCCCGGTTTCGGACAACCCGCCCGAGGACTCGGCCTTGTCAAGACACCTCTGCGGATTCGCGACATTGAAAGTAGGGAGATTTATGAGAAGTTCCGGAGAATCTGACCGACGTTGCCGAGGTGAGAATTGCTCTGCTCTGTGATGTAATTTTCCTTCTTTGGTTTTCGTGGGATCCCGCTTAAAGTTTCCTGCCTCACTTTTCTTAAAAAGTCTTTGGCCAATTTTGAGGAAGTCTTGATTGTCCTCGACACCTGCCCGCTTATATGAAGAAAGCGGCTTGGGACCACTAGGTGGAGGAGAAGGTGGGCGACCTCAAGCTCATGGATACCATAATCGCGGAAAAGATGCCCATGAGGCGAGCAAGAAGTCGTCGAGGCTAAGGAAGATCCTCGGGCTCGAACAAGAGCTCGAGCGAGAAAGGTCCGCCGCCTTGCCAAAGCCAAGGAGGGCGCCGGCTTGCTCGAGAAGAAAGTGCTCGCCTTTCGAGCAAGAGCTGGCAAAGGAAGAAACGCTAGCTCACTGGCGGAGGAGAGTCTTGCCCTTAGCCACAAATGTGTTCGAGGGCTCGATCAGAGCTTCAACAGGGAAGCGAAGATGCTCGGACCACAGAGACCAAGGTGGCCGAAGCTTGAGGTGTCGTGCCAGCCACGGAGAGCTAAGCGCATGGAGGCGAAAGTCGGTCACCGAGGAAGATCTCGCCTTTAGTCGATAAGGTTCTCGGGCTCGAGCAAGGTTTGAACAAGAAACCAACGTGCTCGGGCCCTCGAAGCTAGGTGGCCGAATCGAGCGCTGCGAATGAACGGCCATACCGGCCACCAAGAAAAGGGCAGGTCGGCAGCTCGCGAGGAAGCCCAAGAAGGTCGTGACGCCCGGCGGAAGGTGATCGATCTTCAGACCAAGATTGCCGACTATAGGCAGAAGCTCTCTGCGGCACTTAGGGGGGCGACGCCCGGTGTGTAGGGTTATATGCCGTTTTACTCGAATGTTGTGTCAGTGGTGACGCTTCTTTCTTCTTTTTGATCTTTCTCTTGCTTTTCCTGTAATGAATAGATAATGCTTAAGAGCGAGACGTGCTTTGCAGCAAGCTGTGACTTAGCGACCGAAAACACTTTCGCTCGATGTCCTGCCCCTATCCGAGCCCCCGCTGCGAATGAAACTCGTGCACCTGAGTTGCGAGCACGAGTTTGTTTCGTAGGAGAGACGAGATAGAGCGCGCACTATACTTCCAACCAAGCATCGGCCTATCCGGGCGACAAGCGTGGGTTAGGTCGGTGTAGAAAAACCAATATGGGCTCAAAACTTCTTAACACTTTGGCACGCATGGGCCTAACCCATGAGCATGGTCAGGCGAGGAAGGGCGTAGCGATTTTGGGACATGGTGTGCATGACCGCAGCGCCTTGCGTCGAGCTAAGCTTTTGTACCCCACCAAAAGGGCGTCTGCTTGTAACTTGTATCGCAAGCAATGATAACTACTAACGGACCAAGGTTCGGCTTATTGAGACCGCGCCTCTAGTGGTAATTTTTAGCGGCGGGCGTTGGTGCGTAGTACCTTCTTGCCATTCTCTACGCGGCGTCCGAATCTGCTAAGTGAGAGGTGTTTAGACGAACAAAAGGTCGCATTGATGTGAGCGGTCGTGAATTTATAGCATAGTGCGAAAGTGGAACATGAGCTTTTAGATATAGAACTTGCGCACCGTCAATGTTCCATGAACTAAGCGAGCTCGCTGCCATCCTCCGTCAGAAAGGCGGATGACCCCAGGCGTGAATCAAACGACCGTGAATGGTCGCTCCATTGCTCTGCGGATGGGCTACTGAGTAAGCATATTTTTGTGCCAATGTTCGCAGAGGCTTGAAAGTTCTCCGTGAACTGGTGCCAAGATGCGTGATGAGGCGATTGGGTACCCCAAAGCGCGTCACCACATTCTTCGGAAAAATCTTTTGGTCATGAATAAATGGTTGAAAGCAGGCTCGGCCTCGATCCACTTAGAGAAAGTGTCGATTGCGACGAGCAAGAATTTACAACCCTTTCACCACGGGAAAGGCCCGAGGATGTCGACCCGGTGTCGAGAATGGCCATGAGAGTGGGATGGTTTGCCGTGGCGTGGTCCGGTGGTGTGACTTACGGGCGTGAAATCGCACGCCCGAAGTTGCCACGACGCTCGAAGTCCGTCTAGCCATTGTAAAATAGTATCCCAACCGGAATGCCTTGCTCACGGCGTCCGGAAGGACGAGTGGGCTCTACACATTCCTCATGGATATCTCGGAGAAGGAACTCGCCCTCCTCCGGGATATGCACTTGGAGAGGACTCCAAGTGCCCTTCTTAAGATAAGGCGCCGATCTACCGGCTTGTAGACGATGACCGCCTTTTGGTAAAGAGCCTCGGCTTCTTCCTCGGGCAATGTCCCATGGCGAACTTGGATGAATGGCGCCATCCAATCCGCACCTTGCTCGAGGAAGGAGACGCTGCCGCGCCTCGATGCCTCCTCTACGAGGGAATGGAGGGCTTCTTGCAGATGCTCGCTAAGCGCCCAGTTTGGCGGGCATCACAGGTTGGTGCCTCCTCACGAGAGGAATGGAGGGCTTGTGTAGATGCTCGACTAGCGCCCGGGGGGCGGCACTGCGAGGAACCGACCTTGGAAAGTTGGTCGGCAGTGAATTATCCTTCTGGGGATGTAGAGTACCGAAATTTCAAGTACCTCCATCTTCCTCACTTCAACCAAGTAAAGCGCCATTGAGTGATCTAACACCGATACTCCTTGTTGACTTGGTTGATGACCACCGTGAATCACCTTTCACAGCCGGGCTCTGACGCCGAAAGCCTTGGACGCCGAGTCCGCCAAGAGGTTTCATACTCCGCCGCATTGTTTGTTGCGAGAAGTGTAATTGAATAGCGATGGAGCTGTTCCCCTTGGGGATACGATATAACGCCATGACCGAGCGTCAAAGCTTCGGACCGTCGGCATACATAATCCATGGGATCGTCTCGATTCGTGGTCCTTGGTGGTGGGTCAAGCGGGGTTCGCCCATTCTACCAACGAAGTCGCTAGAATCGAGATTTGATCGCGGTCTTGGCGGAGAAGGGACATCGAACTCTGCGAGTTCCATGGCCCACTTTGCTATCCGACACAAGGCGTCAAATTTCTTAGGATCTCCTAAGTGGAAAGCTGGTCGGGACAACGACCTTGTGGGCTTGAAGTAGTGGCGAGCTTCCTTGATGCTACGAAGCGTGCGAGTATAAGAGTTTCTCGACCTCGGTAACGCTCCTTTGGTCCGTGGCAACACTTCACGGCGTAGTATACTGGACACAAGGTCCTTCTCGCTTACTCCGGAGACCGCTTCTGACGGCTCGGCGTCGCCGCGAGGTACAAGATAAGCGGCTCCCCGACCTTGGCGTGGCAGGATCGGAGGTTGGGCAGTCTTGCTTTAGCTCCTCGAATGAGCGGTTAGCCTCGTCTGTCCAAGTGAAACCGTCATGCTTACTTGGGCGCCTTAAAGAAAGGCAGCAGCCGCTCACTCGACCGGAGAAATGAAGCGGCTTAAAGCGCCATTCGTCCGTCGAGTTTGAATCTCCTTAACGAGTTTGGGGTCGCATTCTTCGATGGCTTCGATCTTTTCCGGGTTGGCGCCGATGTTCTCGCGGCCGATGATATACCCGAGCACTTTACCGATTTTACACCAAAACGCACTTTTCGGGTTAAGCCTTTATTCGATGCCTCTGGAGATTACAAAAGGTCTCTCGAGGCCTGGATATATGGCCCGAGGATTTTACTCTTAACTACGATGTCATCTACATATACCTCCGAGTTCAAACCTATCCGCCCGGGAAGGTCTTTTGCATCAAGCGTGGAAGGTCGCCCCGCGTTCTCAAGCAGATCCGAACGACATGGTCGTGTAGCGAAACGTCTCAAGGGCGTGATGAAAAGTCTTCTCCTCCCCAGAACGAGCTAATCTGGTGATAACCCGAATATGCGTCCAGAAAGCTCATTACCTGGGATTCCGCCGTCGCGTCCACCAGCTGGTCGATGCGCGGTAGAGGGAAGTTGTCCTTCGGGCATGCGGCGTTTAACCCAGTGTGGTCGACGCACATGCGCCACTTGCCCCCCTTCTTCTTGACGATGACCGGATTTGCTACCACTCCGTGTATGCGACCCTCTCACGAAGCGGCCTTAAGGAGCTTGGTCGAGTTCCTCCGGATGATTACCTGTTTCTCAGGAAAAATCGCTTTGAACCTCGGCGACAAGTCTTTTTGTCGGTCAACAGCCGACTGGCTCGATCACCTCCCTTGGGACCCGGGCATATCGGACGGTTCCAGGCGAACACGTCAGAGCTCCTCCGGGAGGAAGGTGATGAGCTCGAGTTCCTATTTGGGGTCCAAGGAGGACCCCAAATGGAGGACCTTGACGGGTCACCTCGTTGAGAGGACCGCTTGGTTTCTCCTCCGGCCGAGGGCAACTTTAGGCCGGAAGGCATTCCGGCTTAGTCGGGACACGTTGGGCAACCGCCCGAACCATGTCGAGGACTTCGCCGCAATCAAGGTTACCTTATGGTCGCTTCACAAATGACGACGCTTTTGGGTCCGGGACCTTTAGGCACGGTAGGCGTGATGCGTGGCAACCATGAATTTGGAGGCGGGCCGCCAAGGATGGCGTTGTAGGCCGATCTAAAGTCCACGACTTCAAATTGATCGCTCACCAAAATTATTGTGTCCCAGATGTTACGGGCAAGACGATCGCCCAAAGGCTTGATCGAGGTGCCGGGACGATCCCAAGAACGGGACGGCGGCGCTTGATCTTGGAACGAGGGACGCATCTCGCCCAGACCGAAACGGATATGAGGTCCAAGGAGCTCCGCCATCGATGAGGACCCGCCAACTTTTATGTTGTTGATGGTCTGCTCACGACCAACGGAGCTTCGGGTTTGGTCATTCCAAGGGACAATCGCCCTGGAGAATGTGATGGGCAACCTCGACCACCGAGTCAGCCAGACGGGCCCTGCCTGGTGATGTGTCCGACCTCCGGCGCCTCCCTTTAAGTCCTTCGATTTAGGTCGAGGAGCCGCCGAATATGACGCGATGTGATTATGGGGCTCTGGTAATCCATGTCGTTGCCGCTGCCGGCGGGGCCCTTGCCCTTGTCGCTTCTCCCCTTGCTCGGAGAGCGCATGATAGCCTCGCCTCAGAGAATTTCTCCAGCGATATGCCCAAGTTCTACAAGATTCGAAGGTCGTGACCGGTTACGATGGATGGAGCAGCGAAGCGGTCACTGGCTGGCGCTTCTTGGCGCGACCACGGTCGTCGCGACCTTGGTCATCTGGCCGGTCGGTGTTGCTGCGCGCCGGCACGCCCGCTACCTGCCGAAGCTAGCGGCACGAGCCTGGCCATCGTTGCTCGACGGCGCGACCATGCCCGTCGCGCGACTTTTCTTCTTCTTGATCTTCTTCTCCATGGGGCCCGAGGGCCTCTTGCTCGAGGTGCCTTCGATCGGCCGAGGTAGCTTGCCTTCATCGAGCGCTTTCTTCCATTGCCGCTCGCTTCGGCGTTGGCGTAGCGGTCGGCCATCTGGCTACTTCTGGTCGACAGTTGGGGTGAATCTCCAAGTCTTGCGTGAAGCGGACGTCACGCGACCCCGAACTTGAAGGCCCTGACCACCGCTCGTCCGAGATGCTCGATGGAGTTTCTTACCTTTATGAACCTTTGGACGGAAGTCGCGCCATTTCCTTGTCCGCTTGGATGAGCCGCCGAGGTCGCGCCGCGTTGCCGGCGTGTGTAGCAACTTTGAAAGTTCGCCATGAGGGCCTCCGAGTCATTTCCACGAACGGATCGATCCCTCCTTCTCGTTAAAGAGCTGGTCTGGCGAGCTGCCGAGACCGTGGGGAGGTAGTTAGCCATGACCCTTCGTCGCCGCCGCCGCCAGATGGCGCGAGTAGATCGAGATGAATTCGTCGGGGTTTTGGGTCCCGTTGAAGCGCTCGACGTGGCCGGGCGTGAATTTGCCCGCCACATGACGTCGCGGAGACGCCGAGAAAGCCCGATCCAACGCCGCCATCATGGCGAAGCCCTCGGGCGTGATGATCCGTGGCGACGACCCAAGCGTCCTTAGCGCGTAAGCGGCGAAGAACACGCCATGCCGTGACGGCGGCGGGTTCGATGTGGAACATACGGAGCGCTCGCGGGCGGGCCGCATGTCCGTGAGCCCGTGAGGCTGCCCGGGAAGTGCTCCGAGCATCCTCATGGTGTTGATGGTGCTTCGCAGGGTTCCCCTGAGCATGGCTTCGGGAGGCCCTGGGCGAGGAATGCGGTTTAGGCCCGAGAAACATCCCGGCCCCCAACGCCGGGCGTGATGGGGCCCGATGTCGGCAACAAGCTTTTCCATATTTTTGCCACGAGGGCCCCTATGGCCGCCAGTTCCGCCGGTTGGCGGTTTGGAGGTTGCGCACGACCGCCGCCATGGCGCTGGTCGCCGGCGCTCGAGGAGCATCGGGAGGCGACCTTGAAGGGCGGCGGCGCCAGATTCGGGGAGTGGTAGCTGTCCTTGCGAGCCGGTCTCGGCCTGCCGTGCCTCCGCCACCGGGTTGGTGGTGGACAACCGCTGGTCCGCGCCGGGACTCAGGTGCTCCTCGCCGTCGTTGAGCTGCAAGGAGAAGGGGCCCGGAGACAAACCGCTCGTGGTCGTCCTCCCTTCCCGCCATGCAGACGCCGGGAGGACCAGATCTGACAGGCGACGTTGAGGTGGTGTCGTGCGACGCGTCCCTTGGCCGAGCTCGAGGCGGTCGGGTAGTCCGACCGCCGTGCGGCCGCCAGATTCATCCCATAGCGAGGGGTATCTGCCGCGGCGGAGGAAATGCTCTCGCTGCGCCACCGGAAAGACTCGGTTTCGGTGGTTTTCCGGACGACCGCACCACCCATGCCGTCGGTGGCGTAGTACATGTCGGCGTCCTCCACGTCGTCGAAGACGCAGAGGTCTTGATTGTCTTGCGAGTTTGGCATCCTCAGGGATTCCTTGCAGGAGGACTTCAGTCGGTCCCCACGGACGGCGCCACCGTCGCATTTATTCGGGACAGGGTCCTTTGCCGAGCTTACTTGTTGAATGGGGATCAACCTAGGGCCCTTTCCGCAAGGGCTATACGTCCAAGGGTGTGCCGAGCTACGGATCGAGGTGGACAAGACAATCAGGAAGCGCACAGGGGTCGTTTTTGGTCTGGTTCGGGCCTCTCACGGAGGAGATAACAACCCTACGTCCAGTGGATTCACTAATGAGTATGGAGTAGTTACAACGTGCTTGCTCGGAGGAGCCTTGAGCTAGCCTAAGGACTCCAGGAACAAGTTCTGGTCTCGATGATCGTGGTACCAAAAAGCCACCGCCCTCGACATCGTGCGAGGGGTATTTATAGGGATTTACAGAGACAGGTTATTTATTACGGGCGCCATCAGAAGGACGTGCGTAGTGCAGAGCAGCGCCACCACGGGTACCACGCGACGTGGGAACACGGGCAGAATGACGGCGCGGACGGACGTGGCAATACAGATCTGGCGGCGATCCTCGAGCAGCTGCGATTTAATGCCATCGCCTTGTCGCGAGCCCCGAGCTTGGCCTTTCGGGGATGGGGTAGCCCGTGAGCAGACTACACGATCGGTCTCTGTCGCCATCCGGGCAAGAGCATGGTCGGTTGGCGCCCGAACTTCGATGGTCGTCTTGGTACAAATATATCCAATCCCGACACTTACTATTTTGTTCTGTATTCCTTTCAAGTCGGTGAAGTCGGATATAGATTTCTCCCTTCCAAAATATCCATTCCGTTAACACTCCTAAGCCCATGCATGGATAGCTCCCCGCTGTTGCTCTAGCTTGTGCAAGGTGTACTTAGGGTGGGTATTTTTAAACCAATGTACCGAATCGATTCAAACCAAATTAACTGATTATTTCGATTTTTTTGGTTTTTGGTTTATATAGTTTGGTTTTATTTTAGTATAATTCGGTTTTCCGTGTTTGGTTCGGTTTTTCGCTTCCAAAAACTGAAATAACCAAATAACCGAATAACCCATATATAATACCACTTTTATAATGTTCTTCCTAAAGCCACTAAATAATTCTCATATTCTAATACATTTATACATATGTTTGGTATATTCATATGTTCTATTATATTTATATTGTAATGATATATGAATATTGTGTGGGTTTATCGATACTCTATGTTGTGATATGAGAAGTACTAAACCTAATTTATCTAGTGTTTATTTATATTTCAGTTAACAAAAAGTTGAACGAACCGAAATATTTTGGTTAATTCGGTTCATTTTTTATTTTGGTTTGAGAAATTCGGTTGACAGTTTTTAAAAATTGAATTATTTTAAAACCGAAAAAATCAAACCGATCAAACCAAAAAACCGAATGCCCATCCCTAGGTGTACTTCAGTATTAATTTGCAAAACATGCTATAAAAACGATAGAGGCAAAAGACGTACATCCAGCCTCCATTGAATGCCTGGGTTAGTTAATTTCTTACCTCGGCGAGTAGGGGTGGGCATTCGGTTTTTTCGGTTTTAAAATAATTCGGTTTTTGAAAATTGGAAACCGAATTTCTCGGGCAAAAATAAAAAACCGAACTGAATTAACCGAAATATTTCGGTTTGGTTAATTCGGTTTTTCGGTTAACCGAAATATGAATAACATTAGGTAGATTAGATTTGGTCCTTCTCATATTACAACACAAAGTATGGATAAACCCACACAATATTCATATGTCATTACAATATAAGTATAATAGAACATATGAATATACTAAACATATGCATAAATGTATTGTGATATGAGAATTGTTTAGTGGCTTTAGAAAAAATATTATAAAAGTGGTATTGTATATGGGCTATTCGGTTATTTCGGTTTTGAAAGCTTAAAAACCAACCAAAACCGAATTATACCAAAACAAAATCGAATCGAAACCTAAAAACCGAAATAATCGGTTAATTCGGTTCGATTCGGTTCGGTAATTCGGTTTCGGTTTAAAAATGCCCACCCCTATCGGTGAGCCAGGCCCACGGTTAACAGTTTTGGCAAAAATTCGCTGTAATTCCACTACCCTTAGAATTCTTTTTAAGGCCGAAATTTGAGTTCAAGTTCAAATCTAGAGATTAGCTTCGAATTTTAATGCAAATTTCAACTATATTTTCATTTCTAATTCATCGACATTCAATATCTACTTCATCTATACCATTTTAAACAATGTTTTCTCAAAATATTAAAATTTCAACAAAATTCAAATTCAAATTTTAAATTCGTTTGAACAGAATTTGGTGCGGAATTACTGAAAACACTAATTTCGCTACCCTTCTTAATTTTTTTCTAACCGAAAATAGTATACCTGGCCAAGCCTAAGACGGTAATTAAAAAGCCACATGAAGAGATAGCCAGCCAACCCGAATGAGCTAGGGCAGGCCAGCTAGCAAAACGGCAGACAAACTAATTTAGAGCAAGTACAATAAGGCTATCTTAGCTTACTCTTAATTTGTACACATCAGTTTTGTCTTATATGGAAGAGTAAGAAAAAAGTAGAAAGGAGAACTGGCTCTTATGCGAGAACCAGTATGGCACGAAAAACAAAAGAGATTAGCTGTGACAAGAAAGAAGAGATAGTTATTTCACAGTATCTAGAGACAATATGTATGGATTATTATTGTACAAGCTGACATTATATTATTGTTTACTCTAAATGATATGAATAAGAGATAGAGTAAATAATTTGTTACTGTAAGTCGTCGTTTACGGCCGGTTCCATCGCGCGCAAGCTAAAGTTGGGATTACTCAACCATGCATGCATGCATGCTAGTACGACTTGAGTACTAGCAAGCATATATAGTGCCAGCTTGAGCTTGCAACAGCATTTGCTTTTCTAACTCCTAAAATTCGTTTTTAATAAATTTAATCTCTTTTTCATGTAAATTTATAAAACTAGCTCTTTTGGTGAACTTAAAAGACGTGGCAAGCAATCTGCTGTGATAGAAAAGCTCAGCAAGAAGTTGCTTGAGCTTGTCATAAACAACGGCAGCCTATCGTGCCAAGGACAGGCTAATCAAGAGATTAAATAATAAATTTGATTAATTAATGATTTAATGAAGTGATTAATTAACTAATACTAGTTTAATGTCCATGCGTTACTACGAAAAATAAAATTAATAACAAAACATAAAGGTCAAGCAATAAAAAAAATTGTATTACAAGATCAAACATCTATTTCTCCCGATTACGGAGGAGCGAGGACGCACCAGGGAAGGCATCTGGACTCGCAGATAGGGCGGTTGTCGTGTTCGTGGAGAAGTCGGAGGTAAGCATATCGTGAAGGAATGAGCGGCTTACGGCTTAGTTTTTTCTCTCGCTTGTCCGGTTCGGTTTTTTCCGCGGCGGTCTTATTCACGGTTTAGACGTGGATTGGTGGTGAACAGACGTACCACCACCAACTCCTAATTAGAAGTAGTAGAGATAATTAAATTAGCAATTAATTTATGGATTTGATTTCTGCGAGGAAGGAAGCTCAACAGGAATCTTAATGCGTCAGTCGACTTGTCGAGCTTCTGAGCGCAGAAGGTGACTCTTGGGGAGCTAAATTTGTAAATGATTTCTGATGAGGTTATATTTGAAAAAACGTGGGAAAATGGCTAAAAAAAGCAAAAGGTTTGAGCTTCCATCGTAGAAAAGATCGATGTTGTTAGCATCTCTATACTTCTCTGTCGGCCGGCCGGCTGCTGGAATTAAGGCGTATATAGCCACTATTTACTTCATTAACGACGATTATAAGTGAGGCTGATTACTTCTATCCTTTTGCAACTAAGTTGCAACAAGCTAATTATAGTTTAGTCAAAACATAGATAACCTCACGAGTGATGACTTATTAGACACCTTTGAGCCAGAGAACTAACATTAACTTGACCAGCTTTTGTTTAATTTCTTGCTTAACTGTTTGGAGCAAAGTTGAAATATGAGAATTTTATAAGAAACTAGTTTAATTCCCGAAGGACTACAGTATTATTGGCTTCTTGCGTTTTATAAGCGGGGCTTTTTTTTTATTAATACAAACGGGGCTTTGAGTACAAATAAATACGTCTCATCCGGAAAGTAACACTGGTTTTACGATCAAACGGTCCAGATGGTACCAAGTGGTTGAAATCCGGCCGTACACGCCGCACCAAAGCAGAAGACCATCGCACTTTATCCGTTACTGCTTACCACGCTTCCATTCCACCTCTCCGGCCATGGAAGCCTTCGGCGCCGCCGCCCCGCGGCCGGCGTCTTCGCGGGCTCCGGCACAGCGGCGCGCCCTTCATACTCCGCCGTCGCGGGCCGCACGCCCGGAGCCGGCTGGGTGCGCCTCCTCAGCGCGCCCCGCGCGCCGGCGGCGACGGAGGGACCTGCCGCCGCTGGACAAGTGGGACATGATGGAGCTGGAGTTCGGCCGGTTCCTCGGGGAGGACCCCAAGCTCACCCTCGCAAAGGTCGCTGCTCTATGCCTTAGTACTACAACATCCCTAGAGACCGTCAATAAGATGAAAAAATGTTGCCTTGTTTCAATATGTGAATGCAAATTCGTGTGTACGTTGGGATGGGATGTCACATTGTTCCATTTCTAATGAAACGATCGTTGCAAGTGTAGCACTGTACTAGGGTTCTAGGAATGTTCGTGCATAATTTAGTGTTCAAATTTAGCCGCAGTTTCAATCACCTCAGTTTCCGTCGTGATTGTGTGGAACCATGGCATGATCCAGTAAAAAATACCGCCCCATATGCTGTCAATTGTTTTCCCCAACGTGGGATGTTTTAGTGTTGTGCTTACTGCGTATTACTTGGTTACTCCATGCCTGATTTTGGATTGCTCTTGCTAGATTTAGTTAATTGTTGTCTCACAGTTTATAGCAATCAATCTAGACTAGTTGATGCAAACATTTCATTTTAATTAGACATCCATACTTGTTTGAAAGCTTCTGGCAACACGCAGTGTTCTCAAATGTTACTCGTCACAGTTTTAGTACTTAATTAAGCTGACAGGATAACGGTTATTTACAAGTAGAAAAGTAAATTTGAGTTTTGTAGCTGGACGCAAGTACGAGTCCCAATATATTGCCTAGCTTCTAAGATCCGATAATCATGAACCAGCCTGGTACACACTATGAAATTTTGACAACACACACTTGATACTATGTTCTCGAAACATGGTTTCTGTCACTTGATTCTACTCAGCAATCAGCATGGCTTATGTGTTCTGGAATTATTCCTTCAGATACTGCTCAAGAAGTCAGACCCAGATGCTTCATCACTCGATGTAGAGAAACTAATTGCCAGCAAGAAGGACAAGTTGGATGATATTTTGACGGAGTTCATGGATGCTAATAAGCAGGACCAGACTTCCAAAATGCCCGAGAAAATAAGCAAGCCAATGAAAGACAAACATTCTTTGAGCCTGTCAAGGCCTGTACTGAGCAAACCAAAGCAAGATGAGCCTTCTTTGACTTTGCTGCGACCACCAGGAAGCAAACCTAAGCAAAATGAACCTTCTTTGACTCAGTTACGACCAGTAAGGAGCAAACCAAAGGAAGATAATCCTTCTTTCACCTTGTTGCGGCCAGTGGGGAGCAAACCAAAAGTACAGGGCAAGCTGGTGCAAAACAGTTGGCCTAGCAAGGAGAGTTTAGCTGCTGGAACAGAGTCAAGTGAGGCTGGGAGCACCTCAAGAAAGAATAACGTAGATGTCACCTTGCGGAAACCCACCGTGCATCAGACCGAAGATGATGAATTGAAGTCAAAGCTGAAAATGAAACCAACTATTGATTTGAAAATGAGGAAAGACATGGATGAGGATTTAACCAACATTTCTCTTCTTCAGAAACCAGAGGCAGCTAAAGATATTGCTAATTTAAACCATGAGCCCTCTGCTGGCTCTGCCTCAATTGCCTCTGGAGAGAATGACAATGAACTTGAGGCAGAAACAAATGGTGAGGTACAATCCCCTAAATGCAACAGGCCATGATGACACTCGTGCTTTTGAAGCTGATGATGTGCAAATGTTCCAAATTTCAGGTCTTGATGAAAAATTGGTGATTGACAGTAATTATGCTCATGAATCATCTGGACTTGCTGATGATCCTATTTCAGGTACGGAACGCATACGAGAGCTGTAATTTATTATCTATTCATCCATGATGTTAATGTTATGTTAGTATTTTCAAGGACTACAGCCATCTGAGCAAAGTTTTATCCAAGAAACAGACTCTTCTGCTTATCCGGTGGATAACCAATCAGTGACCAGCAACAATTTCTCTATGCAAGCTTTCTTGCAAGGAAAACCTAAGAGGTACTTTCTGATTGAACTCCACAGTTATATTTGTAGCACAACATTTTCATCACTTGATATCTGATAAATCTTGAAGCTCCCATTTAAATGTTGTATTTGGTATTTCTGCTGATACTGCTAGTTGTAGGGCCTTCTCTATCCTTAAGAAAAAAAATGTTCATGTTTAGTGTGGTTACTGATAATTATGAGTACTTCTGGTTTTATCCCACATCTGCATTTCTCATTATGTTATTCTCATAAACCTTGTGAGGTTAACCAGCAGGTATGCGACTTGCCGTTTTTGTGCTAATGTTTTCAAAACTTCTTGTTTGAATAACTTTTCTTTTTTAGGAAAGAAGAAATGCAACATATCATGTTTGTATACGTATGATCACATAGGTGGTTAAAATGAGTACACATCTCAGTTTGGTTAACATACATTGGATATCTATTATGCTCCCAACTTTGCGAGCCTGTCACTGTCCTCGGATTATTTTGCCCCTACGATAGTGTGTGTTTAATGCGGTTGCATTAATTCAAATTAGGTGTATCCCTTTTCTCCCTGCTCTTCTGCTTTTGAAGTACCGATATCATTATGCTCCTGACCGCTAATATGGCAATTCTTACTTTGTAGGAAAGACCTATCTGTTGAAACCTTGCCATCTCAAGTTGATGCTGAGAAGATGAATGCTAGTGATGATAACAAAAGTTATGTTGATGATGGGGGAAACGTCTTATCTTCAAAATTAGAGGTAATGTGAATTTCCTGATATTTGAGCTTCAGCATCTTATGGTCTCACAGAATTAAAAGCAGCACTTATTAGAGTGAACGTAGCTTCTGTGGGACGAGATGTTTTCCCTATCAACCTTTTTAATTCTTGTAAGTATGAATTGTAAGTTACTGAATCACTAACGCTGTAATGCAGGACATCAATGAGAGTGACTGGACAAGACTAGAGCATTATTCAAGTACTGGAGAAAAGGTTGAGGTGGAGCTGATAAACTGCAGTGCAAAGGGATTTGTTGTAAGTTTTAGTTGGTTTTTTTTTCAGTGCTGGCTTTTATCAATTTATATCCCTGTTGTTGCCTAAGCTTTGTTTGCTTCCTTGCCAGGTATCACTTGACTCACTGATAGGTTTCTTACCATATCGTAATCTTGCTACGAAATGGAAATTCTTAGCTTTTGAGACTTGGTTAAGAAAGAAGGGTGGTGATCCTTCCTTGTACAAGCAGAGTCTGGGCATAGAGGAAGGTTTTGAGGTTAATGATAGGAACATAGAATTGGGATCTACCTCCATTTCAGAAGAAGCTCATCAGGATCAAGGAACTCTGCTGTCTAAGATGAAGTTTGAAGATCTTCTTCGAACATATAACCAAGAAAAATCTAAGTTCTTATCATCATTTATTGGTCAAGTATGACTCCATTGCTATTGTCCTAGCATTCTTCATTCGCATTGTTGTAGTTAATATGCCATTATTTTGCAGAGGCTCCGATTATCAGTTGTCCTGGCTGACAGGAACTCCAAGCGAATATTTTTCTCTATGAAGCCAAAAGAAAGTGAAGAGTTGATTCAGAAAAAGAAAAGTCTGATGGTACTTTTGCTTTCATTAGCGTGCTCCAACATTTTTATGGTTTTAATTTATGCCACCTAACATACTGAAATAAAAGAGTTGCAAAAAATTTTTGAATTACCAATATAGTTTTTGGAAAGCTCCGAAATCCAGCAACAAATTAGGTGCAGCTGAAGTGGAGATACTCCTTCTCTACTCAATTCCACAAGAGTGCATGCAAAAAAGTGGCTAGGCTATCTTTGCCCTGTAAGCAATTTGGAACATGTTGGACCTAATGAACTCGTGTAGCAGTTATTGCTCAACCCTGGACTGAAGCAGGTTGACTGCCCTGTTTAGGCAGTGTTTGACTAGTTTTCAATTGGTTGCTGGTGCTTAACACCTATTGAAATAATCAAAGCTGTCCCTGTGAATTGTCAGACAAGTTTTATATAAGAATTTATTAAATCTCCAGAATGTACATCCTACTTCTTTCGTTGCTGCATCATTCTTTTTAAAATAACCAAAGCTTTATTTTTCATTTAATGTTGTTATATTCAGGAACTTAATCTTGGTGATAATATCAATTGTTGAGCCGTAGCAGATATTTGTCAGTTTTACTATCATCATGGAGTAAAACCAGTGTCTGTTACTCTGATTTATTGGTTTGCACAGCCTTAAATACTTTTTTCTTATTATGCAGGCTAGGCTTAATGTTGGAGATATTGTTACATGCACTATCAAGCGATTTGTTTACTTTGGGATATTTGTTGAGGTAGGTGTAATTCTACTTTTGTATTATTTTTTCATCAAGTTTAGCAGCTAACTGTTTCTTCTGTTTCTTCTTTCAAAGGTTGAAGGAGTTTCTGCATTGATTCAACAGTGGGAGGTGTCATGGGATGACACCTTAGATCCATCAGTTTCTTACAAGATTGGTCAGGTAACACTTAGGACTTGTGATTTTGCTGTTATTTATCTTCTTTGCTTTTTTGAAGTTTTCTATTGAAGCTGTCATGACTCATGAGAGGGAAGGAGGATTGGAGGGAGACGTAGTTTTTTTTTATGTCTTATGATATTATCTTTTTCCCCTTCAATCTCACATGGATAGCTCTATAATTTTTGTTGAACAACTCAATTCAATAGTGCTAAAATGCTCATAATGCTATAGTATTTGGGACTTACAAAAGTTACTTGCATTTCCAGGTTGTGGATGCGAAAGTTATTCAACTGGATTATACTAATAACCGTATCTTTTTGTCACTCAAAGATGTAAAGGTACTGGTTTTCTCCCTTTTCAACATATCTGTTCAGCATGTTCAGTTGCTTGTTTCAGATTTTTCATTTGTTCTTCTTGTCCTTTCCCCTGCTATGCAGCCAAATCCATCAGTTGGAGCCTTGGAAGCAGTCATTGGCGAGAAATTATCACTTGGTGGAGCTCTTGAACCCGTACAAGCAGATTTTGAGGTTTGTATGAGTTCATTTTACATTGAGCATGATTTGAAGGTTCTGGATATCTAAATTGGAGAGCTTGTGGATCCTTCCCATTTTCTTAGTTTGCTCAGTTCTTGTTCTTCATTTGAAGTTACGACTTGTTATTGGATATTTTATGGACTCTTTGCTAATGGTAATAATGCCTAGAACCGGAGTGGTTGTTTCATGTATATGCCTATTTGGCCTTGTAATTATTGATTTGCTTTCTTTTCTTTTATCCTTCTATTCCTCCTTCCACTTATGTTGCATCATCGTTCTAATCCTTTGTGAGTTGATCATAATTGTTTTAGTGGCCTGAGGTCGAAGCCCTGATCCAAGAGATGAAAAATATCGAGGAAGTTAAGGATGTTTATAAAGGACGATTCTTCCAGAGCCCAGGATTAGCTCCAACCTTTCAGGTAAGACAAAAATATTGAAACGGTATCCATCACCTTCCAGTCCGATATTCATATTTCTCAACCTTGCTTCATTGAACTGATGTCATTGATTCATTTTGTGTTAAATCGATTACTTGCCAGGTATATATGGCACCTTTGGTTGGTCATAAATATAAGCTCCTTGCGCGGTATGGAAACAATGTGCAGGAGGTATGTAATTTTAAGGTCAAGCGAATTTAAATCAACATTGTAGACCGAAAATTTCAGTCGGTCACATAGCGTGGGTGTACTCTCGTGCAGGTGATGGTGGAGACAACATTGGACAAGGAACAATTGAAAGAGGCAATTTTGATGTGCACAAGCAGGGTTAGCTGATCAGGAATTACATGCTGGGATTTCATTTGAGAAACGTTTTCTTTCTTTATATTGCGGCGCAGAGGGTTGTACAGAAATATTGTGGCTTTCCAAACACCCTTTTAGCATATATATATTTTGACTCGTGTATGCCTGAGCTGTGTCCCATGAAGGCAGAAGATTACTAGGTGATGTTAGGGCCTGTTTGGCAGAGCTTCAGATCTTGATTCTCCAGTTTCAGCTCCTGATTCTTTATGGAATCGATTTTCTGAGGGAAGTGATTCCTGTATGAGAAATAGTTATGAACTTGGTGGAGAAGTTCATAATTGGAAGGTTGTGAATCAGGTGGGAAGCAGATTTTTTTGGCTCCTAGGCTGCAAGTCAAAAAATATGAATCACTTTCTCGGATTCCTATGTGAAGTTAGTTGATTTTTTTCTTATTTGGTAGAGCTCCTCAGCTTTTTATAAAGAAATTGAAGTTGGGAGCTCTGCTAAACGCACTCTTAGTAATAATAGCATGGTAACTTTTGTAGATGAGCAGTGTGTAACTCGTATGTGCCGGACCATGTTATCCTTTACCGGATACACAAAGGATAGAAAATGCCTCTGCCGCTGCCTCTGTGGAGGATGTCTCTGCAGAGGTTGGAGGCGTGGACCACCGTGTAGGAGCCCGATGTGTACACGTCGGAGCCGGAGCCGTGGATGACGATGGCGTCCAAGCTGCTGCAGGCCTGCATGTAGTGGGTCAGCAGTCTAGTCTGTCACTAGCTAGTCACTATATATACAAGTGATGTTCGTTGTGCAGAAGCAACTTGACCTAGTTGATCAAAGCTGAAAACTTGGTTACTTGTTTGATCCATAGAGCATAGTGAAGATGAATATGTGAAAGCCTGGCTTGATCAAAGTGGATTTATTTTCCGTTGCATTTTATATGTAGCAGTAAAAACTTGGACAGAAAACAACAGCAACACCTTGTTGGGTTGATCTCACGGCTCGGTCAAAGACCGAGTCAGTAACCATCCCTGCGCCTTGATCGGGGGTGCAACAACTTCATGGTTGCGGCCCCCTGTCACATCCGCGCGATATATAAAGAGGGACCAGTAAGACGCGAACCAACGTTTGTCAGTAACTCCCGGTGCCCCACATACATCCTAGATCCGATCTAACCTAAGCGCGTGAAGTGGCGGAAGGCCGCCCGACTCCACCCTCTTCTTCCTCTCCGTCCGAGCGAGTAGCAAGGAGGTACAGGAGTAAGAAGGAACGCCACATCCTCTTCATCACCAAGGCATCTACTTCACCATGGCTTCGGGATCAAACGGGAATGGTGGCAACACCGAAGGTATGCACTAAATGCTCCTAGATCTAGTGGTTAGAGGTGAAGGGAAAGGTTCTAGACACACTAGAAATTTATCAATGGTATCAGAGCGACTCGGTTTTACCCTAACCCTAACCCTAGATGAAGAATCACCTTCGGTTTGTGCCCTTCTTGGGCTAGATCAATGCGCAGAAAGTAGAAGGAGAGGAAGGGCAAATTTTTGCTCCAAGTCTATGAACCCTAGATCGGTTTTTATCCCCAAATCGAAAAACCCTAGACTATTTTTCCCCAAAACCCAAGGAATTAAGTCAAGAACAGCATTAAGAAAAGGAAGGGAGACCTACCTGGCCTCCTGTGCTCGTCGTTTTCGGCGAGGAAGTAGCCGCACCGCGTCGCCATGTTCCTCCTAGCGCCTCCGCCTCCGCGCGTCGAGTCGTCGCCTCCAACGGCTTTAGGGGCACCGCTTGATGGAGACTCATTAGGCGGCCCGTCCACCCTGGTGATCGCGCCAAGACCAAGCAAGGGCTCAATGCAGCGCCGCCGCCTCTCCGCCTCGCTCTCTCTATTTCTCGTCTTGCGCGATGAGAGCCGGGCGGCGGAGGCGAAGAAATGAGTCTAGGGTTTTATGGCGATCAAAATTTCGGCATTTTATTCCACGTCAAAGAATCCCACCGTCCGATCTTGATCCGACGATGAGAGAAATGCCGCTTCATTGGGCTTCTTCGCCCGAAGGGAGTGATCACGCCCAGAGCCAGTTTTCGTTGGCACGGTGACCGCACTGTGAAGGAAAGAGGCCATTTTGGGCCAAGTTTTTGGTAAAAAAATAGCTATGCGAAGTGAAATTTTTATTTTTTTTTGTGAAGTATTAGTTTAAGCACAAGAAATAGTTTAAATGCTGAATAAAGTTGTATTTCCGCTGCAAGTTTAAATTTTCTTTTCTCTGATTAAATTGAAACCAACGTGGATAGTTAATTAGAAAAATAGTAATGTGAGATGTTTCATAGAATTTCACATATGGTAATTTTATTTTCGACCAACGTTAAAAATAAATTTGCCATGACCATGTTAAGTATGATAGAAAGTTTGAATAAAGTTTGCTCTATTCTATCTTGCTTAGCGGTGTTTTAGAAATAGATCAATCTTTATTAAAGTTGAGAGCATGTTTAATTGACCAACGTTAATTTATTCATGCCAAAGTTTATATCTTTTAGTTTCTTGATTAAATTCTTATTTCATTTACGAAGCTTTTCCAACTAAGATTGCCAATTTCGTAAGCGTCTTTCAAGGGCTTGAAAAGTTGAGCGGCAACAATTACTCCTCATGGAGAGAATTTAAACTTAGCCATGGCTATAGTGAGATAGATTATGCCTTGCTTCATCCAAAGCATGTGGCACCGGATTACAAAGGCATGGGACTCCTAAGTCGCAAGTAATCTTCTTGCGCGAATTGTCGTATAGTATTGAGAAGGCAAAGTGGGACAACTCAAATAGAAAATACCTCATGGTGATCAAGGGCACCATTATTGAGTCCATAAGGGGAGCAATCCCAGAATGTACAGATGCTACACAGTATCTGAAGAAGATAGAAGAGCAGTTTACTGGATCCACAAAGGCCTATCTGCAGCACATTAATCAAGAAACTTGTCAATGACAAGTATGATGGATCTGGGTGCGAATGGACCGAGCATTAGAGAGCATATTCTCAAGATGTCTAACATGGCTCATTCTCTCACGTCTTTTGATATGCCTTTAAAGAATGATTTCATAGTCCACCTTATATTTGGTTTCATTATCAAAAGAATTTGAGACTTTTGTTGTAAATTACAACATTAGTGAAGAAAAGTGGTCTATTGAAAAGTGCATTGCTATGTGTGTCCAAGAAGAAGAAAGATTAAAGGCACAAAGGGCTGAAGAGCTGAACCTGTGTAAGCATTCTCAAAAGAAAAAGAATTATTTTCAGATTCAGAATAAGCCAAATTTTAAGAAAGGCAACTACCAAAAGGGCAATTATCAGCAGAAAAGGTTCACCAATTTTGAGAAGGGTGAACACTCAAATGGAGGGCATAACTACAATGGAGGACATGGTTCCAGTGGGCAGCCTCCTAGGCCTCCACCAGAGCACATAGACCCAGACACCTGCAGACGTTGCCATCAGAAAGGGCACCACATGAAAGATTGTGTTCTGTTCCTCAAGTGGCTGAACAAAAAGGGTAAGGATCAAGTTACATTCATAGATGAATCCTTGTATATAGATTCACCAACTAATACTTGGTGGATAGATTCTGGTGCAACTGTTCATGTTGCTAATTCTATCTGAGGATTCCATGCGAGGAGGATCCTACAAAGAGGAGAAAGAGGAATTAGAGTGGCGAATGGAGTTGAAGTTGATGTGGAAGCCATTGGAGATCTTCCCTTAGAGTTGGATGGCGGCTTCATACTCCATTTGCGTGATGTTCTATTAGTGCCTTCCTTGAGATGGAATTTGATTTCAGTGTCTTGCTTAGATGATGAGAACATTCAGTGTCATTTTGGGAACGGAAAGTGTGTAATAAAGTTTAATAATAATATTGATGTTGGTCTTGCCATCCGACAAGACAAGCTTTATTTGCTATCCCATTATGATATTGTGAATGACATAAGTACCTCCTCAAGTGCACAAGTATGCAATGTTACTACAAAGCGAAAGAGAATAGAAAGTGAATCGTCGTCGAAATTATGATATTGTCGTTTAGGCCATATTTGAGGGGAGAATTGAACGATTAATCAAAGAAGAAATTCTTCCTCCCTAGACTTTTCGCATACCGCAGATCATTGCATAGATTGTATTAAAGGCAAGTATGTTAAACAAATAAAGAAAGGCACCAAGCGTAGCACGAGAATCTTAGAAATAATCCACACGTACATTTGTGGTCCTTTTCTGTAAAGACAGTGGATGGTTTTGATTCATTCGTTACATTTACTGATGATTATTCTCGCTATGGCTACATCTATCCTATCAAAGAAAGATCAGAAGCATTAGAAAAGTTTAAGACATTTAAAGCTAAAGTAGAGAATCAACATGATTTAAAGATTAAAGTAGTAAGATCAGACCGTGGAGGTGAATACTACAGTAAACACACCCCTTATGGCCAAGTTCGGGACCTTTTGCAAGGTACTGCGGAAAATGGCATAGTAGCCCAGTATTCTATGCCGGGCGAACCTAAGCAAAATGGAGTAGCTGAAAGGCGTATCAAGACCTTAATGGATATGGTGAGAAGTATGATAAGCTACTCCACTTTACCTAAGTTAGTCTATGGATGGAGGCTTTAAAACCGCTGCCCATATTCTTAACAGGTACCCGATGAAGTCGGTGCCTAAAACACCATATGAGTTATGGATTTGAGAGGAAGCCATCACTAAATTATCTACATGTGTGGGGCTGTCAAATTGAGGCAAAAGTATTCAACTCAAACATAGGAAAGTTAGATCCAAAAGCGATCGGTTGCCATTTCATTGGCTATCTGAAAGATCAAAGGGTTATCGTTTCTCTTGTCGGATAGACACACCAAGTTTGTAGAAACTAGACACGCTGTGTTTATAGAGGATGATATGATTAGGGGGAGCATGGTACCCCGAGAGATTAGCCTTGATGAGAAGCGGGTTTGTGCCCCAACTCCTATGATTCAAGAGCCTTTCTTCTTGATACTGTTGTTCTTGCAAAGACTGGCGGTGATTCTCCAAGTGCAATCGGTCTGCCAGAGGCACTGTTGTGGAGCAGAGGCTCCTGGCTGTTGCTAGTGAGGAGCTGGCGCAGCCTCTCCAGAGAGCGATGAACCTGCTCAAGAACCACTTAGAAGATCACAGAGAAACAGGAGATCAGCTATTCCAGCTGATTATGAAGTTTATGTCAGTGAAGACATAGAGATAGAGAGTGATCCCACCTCTTATGAGGAAGCGATGAGAAGTCCCAATTCATCGAAGTGGCTTGCTGCCATGCAAGATGAAATGAGATCCATGAGTACAAACAAAGTCTGGGACTTGGAAGAAATTCCTAAAGGAGCCAAAAAAGAGGGTCAGAAATGGGTCTACAAAACCAAACGTGACTCCAAAGGGAATGTTGAAAGATTTAAAGCTAGACTTGTCGCAAAAAGGCTTCACTCAGAGAGAAGGAATAGATTATACCGAAACCTTCTCTTGTTTAAACAAAGGATTCTTTTAGAATCATTATGGCACTCGTTGCTCATTATGATTTAGAATTACATCGATGGATGTTAAGGCGGCATTCCTAAATGGGGATTTATATGAGAATGTGTACATGGCTCAACCCAAAGGTTTTGTCATGAAAGGAAAAGAAGATATGGGATGTCGATTAAAGAAGTCCATTTATGGATTAAAACAAGCGTCTAGACAGTGGTACATTAAGTTTGATGAAACTATAAGAAATTTTGGGTTCAAAGAGAATGAGGAGGACAACTGCATTTATGCAAAGTTTAGTAGAGGGAAGTATATTTTCCTAGTTTTATATGTGGATGATATCCTATTAGCAAGCAGTGATAAAGATCTGCTGCTAGAGACAAAGAAGTTCTTGTCCTCAAAGTTTGATATGAAAGATCTTGGTGAAGCATCTTATGTGTTAGGAATTGAGATACACCGAGATAGAAAAAGAGGGGTGCTAGGGCTATCACAGAAGGCATACATAGAAAGTGTTTTGAAAAGATATAGTATGCATATGTGTAATGCCACGCCTGCTCCAATAGTCAAGGGCGATAAATTTGGGAATTTTCAGTGTCCAAAGAATAAGTACGAGATCGATCAAATGAAATCAGTCCCATATGCTTCAGCTGTCGGAAGCATAATGTATGCTCAAATATGTACTCGCCCTGACTTAGCATTTACAACCGGGATGCTTGGCAGATATCAGATTAATCCAGGAGTTGATCACTGGAAAGCAGTAAAGAAAGCCTTGCGGTATTTGCAAGGGACAAAGAGCCTCATGCTAACATATAGAAAGTCAAGTGCCCTAGAGATTGTGGGCTATGCAGATGCAGATTGGGCAGGGTGTAAAGACACTGGAAAGTCCACATCAGGATATGTGTTCACCCTCGCCGGAGGAGCTATATCATGGAAAAGCTCAAAACAATCAGTCGTTGCAACGTCGACAATGCACGCTGAGTTTGTGGCATGTTATGAGGCAACCGGGCAGGCAATGTGGTTTAAAAAGTTTGTACCCGGGTTGAGAGTGGTAGACGAGATAGAAAAACCACTCAAATTATCTGCGACAATGAGCCAGCAGTATTTTATTCCCACAACAACAAATCAAGTGGCGCTGCCAAACACATAGAGATTAAGTTTTATGTTGTGAAGGAGAAAATGCAGGATCAAACAATAGAACTTGAGCATATAAGCACAAAAGACATGTTAGCGGATCCGCTCACCAAAGGTCTTTCTCCCAACGTGTTTGAAAAGCACGTAGCCGGCATGGGTTTAAAAGAAGGACTATGATTCTGGATAATAGGGGTCATTCAAGGCAACCATCTCCCACAAAGACAAAGTTATTCTGCTTTGAAGTAGAGAGGTGTGCTATAGTCATTGAGTTCAAGATGACGTGAATCGATCGTAGACGCCTTGGTCTTGGTGCACTAATCTATGGAGGAGCGGGATGTTAAATTAAAAGTATGAGATATAAAAGTTAATAGATCAAGATATAAAGTTTTAAAGCTAAGTGATTAAGTTCGAGATCAAGGGGGAGAATGTTGGGTTGATCTCACGGCTCGGTCAAAGACCGAGTCAGTAACCATCCCTGCGCCTTGATCGGGGGCGCAACAACTTCATGGTTGCGGCCCCCTATCACACCCGCGCGATATATAAAGAGGGACCAGCCGGCACGCGAACCAACGTTCGCTGTAACTCCTGGTGCCCCACATACATCCTAGATCCGATCTAACCCTAGCGCGGTGAAGTGACGGGAAGGCCGCCGCCGACTCCACCCTCTTCTTCCTCTCCGTCCGAACGAGTAGCAAGGAGGTACACGGGAGTAAGAAGGGAACGCCGCTGCATCCTCTTCATCACCCGAAGGCATCTACTTTACCATGGCTTCGGGATCAAACGGGAATGGTGGCAACACCGAAGGTATGCACTAAATGCTCCTAGATCTAGTGGTTAGAGGTGAAGGGAAAAGTCCTAGACACACTAGAAATTTATCACACCTATCTTTTTTTTACAGCAGTGCATGATCCAGCTACAGGCTCCATGGACTGAAAACTATTAGAAATGAGGCCCATGTGGCCCATTTATCTCTAATGCCAAAGCTACAAAAAAATTAGTACCATATTGCTAATTAAGAGAGGAGAAAACCAATTTAAAAGGGAGAGCTCCCACCATGCCTTGTAATGAGGCATATGGAGGGTGTGGAGCACGGCTAAAGTCACACGCCTTGCTGCTGCCAGATTTCGCTAATTATCGCAGATTTCCGCGTGTTTTTCCCGCGTGATTTGTGACTTGCGACGTCATGAGTCGCCGTGTCGTAGATTAAATTCTGCACGATTACATCCTTTTAATTTTCGGTTTCTCTCCATTATGGCGCCGCTTTCAATTGCAATCATGGCGCTGGCTTCAATTGAAACAGATCATTTGAAATGACCTGCGAGCTACTAGCGATATCGAGGTCTCAGAACGGTCAATTTATTGACCGTTCTCGTGCGAGGCTATAAAATCTGGAGACGCCCGCATGGATGGGACTTTTGTCTATTGCGCTCGCGTTCATACATCGTGACTTGTGTTGTGTCTTCGCGCACTTGTTCTTCATCGACCTTCCTCTCGGCGGCACCGCGAGGCAAGAAGAGCGGATCTCCGAACCGTTGTCGCTGCGAGAACCTCGCACGGGGCGGCAATAAGGTTTCGGCAACAAGAATCTGCATGACCGCCGTGTTTCAGCTATTGGACGATCCACGACGTCGACTACTTCCACGATCCACGACGCCGACTACTTCCTACTACGGCATTGCTTTCACTACCGCTTCCTTTGCGCCATCAAGCTCATCGTAAGAATTTTCATATTTTCCTCTGTTCATCTCGTATACAACATTTCTAGATCTACTTTTCAAAAATATGTGGTATCTTCTGCTCTAGCCTGTTGTGTTTGATTATTTTGGGATTATGTTTACTATTCAAATCTGCAATTAAAATAATACCTAGATTTCCAACATTCCGTAAACCTTATTGGTATTATTTGTGTGTTTGTGATTCAAAGAATGGTCGGTGCAAGTGATGCGATGAAACCCGAGAGGTTCAATGGTCGAACTTCCGAGGTGGCGCACTAGAGCCAAATTTTGGCTCATGTCTCTGGGTATGTGGTGGGTGATTTTCCTCAATACCCGCTACGGATGAGGAGAATGCGCAGATGAGAATGCGAATAACACCGCATTGGGCTGCATTCGACCATCTTGGCAGATCGCTTATATGATGTGTATATGAGTTACACATCCGCCATCGAGTTGTGGTTGGCTCTTGAACAAAAATATGCGAAGCCGAGGTCGGTCGCTGGTTAGATACGTCAGCGCAGCAACTATTCGATTTTACTATGGATGAGTCTAAATCGATTGTTGCTCAAGCGCATGACTTTCAACTACTAGTGGGCGAGATTGCACATTTGGGATGTGCTTTACCCGCAAAATTTGTGGTCAGCGGGCATTGTGGCTAAACTTCCCCATCTTGGAGGAATTTTGCCATCGGTCTCAAACACAAGAGGGAAGAGATTTCTATCGAAGATCTCATTGTCTGCCTCGATGTGGAAGAAAAGCCGAGCCAAAGATGCACCAAAAACTTCTTCTCGTGAACCAAACAACGCAAATGTGATTGAGAAGAAGAGTGGCAACAACAACAAAGGCTTGAAACCAAATAAAAATACTAGCTTCAAGAAGAAGAAATTTGAGAAGAAAGATATGAAGAACATTACCTGCTTTGTGTGCGGAAAAGATGGTCACATGGCTAAAGACCGCTGCTTCCGCAAGAACAAAGCCAAATGAGCAAGGCAAGAAAATTGCCAACGTGACCATAAGTGAGGGAACTACTTCAGAGGGTATGGTAATTCTCCGTTGTTTTTTCAAAGATGTCAATCCACCGATTGGTGGGTTGATACGGTGCAAATGTTCACGTATGTTCGACATATCTTTATTTTCTTCTTACCAGCAAATAGGGCTTCCTCCGCCCTAATGGGGAACGGGTCGCATGCTTTTGTGCGTGGTGTTGGCACGGTAGAACCGGCTCACTTCAGAAAGATCGTCCCGCTTGAGAAACGTGCAAGATGTGCCAACAATAAATAAGAACCTTGTCGCTGGTTCCCTATTATGTCGAGATGGTTATAAGCTAGTATTTGAGTCTAATAAAGTTGTAATGTCCAAGTTTGGAAACTTTGTTGGAAAAGGTTATGAGAGCGGAGGCTTGTTCCGCTTAAGTGTACTAGAGTCTTGTTTAAATTTAAATGTTGCTACTCAAGTTAATAATTGTGAATCCAATGTTTGGCATTCTCGCTTATGTCATATTGGTTATGATACCATTGCTCTAATGTCCAGATTTGAAATAATTCCAAAATGTGATATTGTCAAAGGATCAAAGTGCCAATCTTATGCGCAAGCAAAACAACCTCTAAACCCTTTAAGGGTTAGAGGAAGAAAGGAATTTGGCACCATTAGATCTCATCCATTCGACTGTGAGATGAATGGATTGTTGACAAAAGGAGGCAAAAGATATTTTCTAACTTTCATAGACGATGCAACACGTTATTGCTATGTGTATTTGCTGAAAACAAAGGATGAAGTTTTAAACTACTTCAAAATTTATAAGGTCGAGGTTGAGAACCAACTAGAAAAGAAAATTAAAAGACTAAGGTCTGACCGTGGAGGAGAGTATATCTCTCAGGAATTCTCCCAATATTGTGCTGAGCATGGTATAATCCATGAAGTGACACCACCATACTCACCTCAATCTAATGGGGTGGCTGAGAGGAAAAACCGAACACTAACAGACTTGGTGAATGCCATGTTGGAGAGTGCCGATGCCTAAGTCATGGTGGGGGAAGCTATCTTAATAAAGAACCTTTGTCCTCAACAGAGTAATTACTAAAAGAAGTGAGATTACTCCGTATGAGGGATGGAAGGAGAAAACCAAATGTCAATTTTCAAGACATGGGGGTGTTTGGCAAAAGTCAATATACCATTGCGTAAAAAGAGAAAGCTTGGACCTAAAACAGCTTGATTGCATTTTTCGGGTTATGCACATAACAAGACGGCTTATAGATTTTAGTAGTAAAATCAGATTCTCTGAAATTATTGCTAACACAATAATGGAATCTAGAGATGCTTCTTTCTTTGAGAATATTTATCCTATGAAAGCAAAGAGATTTTAATGAAAATTCTAAAACTTCGATCCTCCATCTTCCTCCTCAATTACCAAATATTGTTGAACCAAAGTGTGATATTCCCGAGGAGGATAACAATATTGTCACAAATGAGGCTCCTCGCGAGAGCAAAAGACAAAGGGTTGAGAAAACCTTTGGTGATGACTTTATTGTATACCTTGTGGATGATGTGCCAAAAACTCTTTCAGAGGCTTATGCATCACCGATGCGAGTATTGGAAAGAGGTCATCAGAAGTAGATGGATTCCATCATGGCTAATGGAACATGGGAGATCGCTGAACTTCCTACCGGGTGCAAACCAGTTGGATGTAAGTGGATCTTTAAAAAGAAAATGAGGCCCGATGGTACTGTTGATAAGTATAAGGCAAGACTTGTAGCCAAGGGTTATACCCGTAAAGAAGGAGAGGATTATTTTGATACTTATTCTCCTGTTGCGGATTAACCACCATTAGAGTGCTCATTGCATTAGCAGCTTCCTATGGTCTATACATCCATCAAATGGATGTAAAGATGCTTTTCCTTAATGGAGAGTTGGAGGAAGAAATCTATATGGAGCAACCAGATGGTTATGCGATTATCGGACAGAAAATAAAGTGTGCAAATTATTAAAATCCTTGTATGGCTTAAAGCAAGCACCTAAACAATGGCACGAAAAGTTTGATAAAACTTTGACATCTCGCTTGGTTTTGCTGTGAATGAGGCGGATAAATGTGTTTATTATCGCTATGGTGGGGGTCAAGGAGTAATCTTGTGTTTGTATGTTGATGACATACTTATATTTGGGACCAACATCGCTATCATTGATGAGGTCAAGTCTTTCTTATCTAGTTGTTTTGATATGAAAGACATGGGTGAGGCAGATGTAATTCTAAATATTAAATTGATCGAATCGAGAATGGGATTACTTTGAGTCACCCCATTATGCGTAAAAATTATTGAGCCGCTTCGGTTTTGAGAATTGTAAAATAGCCCCAACTCCCTATGATGCAAGTGTAAACTTCGCAAAAATAATGAGTTAGGGAAAGATCAATTGAGATATTCACAAATAATTGGGTCCCTTATGTATTTAGTCGGTGCAACAAGACTGACATCTCATTTGTCAGAGCAAATTAAGCCGGTTTACATCGAACCCGGAGATGATCATTGGGAGGCTCTTGAGAGAGTGTTATGCTATTTGAGAGGTACTACCTCTTATGGAATTCACTATATCGGATACCCTCCCAGATTAGAAGGGTATAGTGATTCAAATTGGATCTCGATGCAGATGAGATCAAAGCTACTAGTGGCTATGTGTTTACATTAGCGGTGTCATAGCTTTCATGGAGGTCATGTAAATGACTATATTGACGCGATCAACCATGGAAGCCGAGCTTGTAGCACTAGACACGACCATCGTTGAGGCCGAATGGCTAAGAGAGCTTATGTTGACTTGCCATTGGTTGAGAAACCAATCCCGATCCTAATGTATCGCGATAACCAAACAAAGTTGATCAAGGTTATGAGTGCTAAGGATAATATGAAGTCCTCTAGACATGTGAAACGAGGCTTAAATCACGTAAAATTGAGATGCTCTGAGTGATAGTCACAATTATATACGCGACCGAGAAAAATCTGCGACCCTTTTACAAAGGGCTAACAAGAAATGCTATTTCTATTATGTCGAAGGACATGGGAATGAGGCCCATTTGAGTTACTTCACAATTGTAACCCATCCTTTTGATCGGAGATCCCGTGAATTAGGTAATGGGAAAAACAAGTTGTGGTTGTAACAAGAGAGTACACTAAATCTACCCATGTTCTAAGTACTCTCAATCGTATGGAAGGTCAAGTTAAAAACCTTAATGTATTCTAGTGTCCTAATGAGAAGAAAAGGTATCACCTACAGATACCTAAAATGAATACACCTACTTGAGCCTAATCGTGAGGTCGCAGTTCACGAGAAAGGGCATTCTCTAGAAAGCTCATGAGAAGATTAGGAGCATGACCATTTAACGCTCCGCTGAGGTGAAGTTCTTTGGCGCCTAGTATCGCTTAAGATTTCGGTTAAATCTAACCACACAAAGTCTGTGAATTCAAGGCTTAGTCCATTCATTAGTCGTGGGAGGATGGATCTCGTAATTCTAGGTGAAAGTTCAACCCGTATGGGACTTACATCAAACACCGATATATTAAACGAAGATTCAAAGACAAGGATCAAACTTTTGAGTCTTTGTCTGCTTTGGCATTGGTGGGGGATTGTTAGAAATGAGGCCCATGTGGCCCATTTATCTCTAATGCCAAAGCTACAAAAAATTAGTACCATATTGCTAATTAAGAGAGGAGAAAACCAATTTAAAAGGGAGAGCTCCCACCATGCCTTGTAATGAGGCATATGGAGGGTGTGGAGCACGGCTAAAGTCACACGCACGCTGCTGCTGCCAGATTTCGCTAATTACCTCAGATTTCGCGTGTTTTTCCCTGCGGACTTGTGACTTGCGACGTCATGAAGTCGCCGTGCCGTAGATTAAATTCTCGCACGATTACATCCTTTTAATTTTCGGTTTCTCATTATGGCGCCGCCAATTGCAATCATGGCGCTGGGCTTAATTGAAACAACCATTTGAAATGACCTGCGCTACTAGCGATATCGAGTCAGAACGGTCAATTTATTGACCGCTATCGTGCGAGGCTATAAAATCTGGAGACGCCCGCATGATGGGACTTTTTGTCTATTGCGCTCGCGTCATACATCGTGACTTGTGTTGTGTCTTCGCGCGCACTTGTTCTTCATCGACCTTCCTCTCGGCGTGCACCGCGAGGCAAGAAGAGCGGATCTCCGAACCGCTGCCGCCGCGAGAACCTCGCACGGGCGGCAATAAGGTTTCGGCAACAAGAATCGCTACGACCGCTCGTTTCTAGCTATTGGACGATCCACGACGTCGACTACTTCCACGATCCACGACGCCGACTACTTCCTCTACGGCCGGTCGCTTCTGCTGCTTTGCGCCATCAAGCTCATCGTAAGAATTTTCATATTTTCCTCTCTGCTCATCTCGCACACAACATTTCTAGATCTACTTTTCGTAAATATGTGGTATCTTCTGCTAGCCTGTTGTGTTTGATTATTTTGGGATTATGTTTACTATTCAAATCTGCAATTAAAATAATACCTAGATTTCCAACAAAAACATCAACGATACATGCGTGAGTGCATTACATATATAGCCTTTCTTGCATGCGACATGTATAGTGGTAACAAGGGGGCTAGTATCGACGAGTGATGACCACACCTACCGCATGCGAGGAGATTGTGTGGTCTTATTGCAGAGTACAACTCGAAGTTTTACACACCGCTAGGGCCTGTGGTCTTCATCGATCGGTTCTCATCTTCACATGTTTGGCTTGCCGACGACGGGCGGCCGGACGTCGGCGTGGCGGACGGGAAGTAATCGTCGACCTCCTCGTCGCGGTGCATGAAATCGATGAGGCCGTCGAGTGGTTGTCGCGTGCATTTACGGGAGCATAAGGTAGTTGGGTCCCAGCGGTCTCAAGCGATGTCGGCGTAGTAGATCCTCCTCGCACCACCAAATTTCGCCCGAACGCCACCGCCCTACCGATCGTTGAAGTTGTCGACGTTGCGGTTGAAAGACCACATTACTTCCCATTGCAAGCTTGCTAAGAAACTTAGTGCTTACGGATAGAAATGTTATTTGTCAGGAAACTTAGATGTATCTCTGCTACTTTTAATTAAGAGTTAGTGGCGATTATCCATCCTTTAGAGTATCTGATCCATTGAATCTGACATGCACGACGTCTAAGATGGAAGGGGATTTAACCTGTTCCACTCTTTCTGCCATCGTCTCTCTCTCCGGTCTTCATGTCGAGTTGTTGAAACCTTAAACCCTCTCTCATCTCCTCTCTCCTAAGTCTCAGGGTTTTGCAACCACAACTGTCTCACCGGGGACAAGACGTGATGTAGCCGCCAATGAACGGCAGGCAGACACCCCAACACCAGAGGTCCACTGGGCGCTGCTCTCGGCAGAGTCCTCTCGCCACAAGATATCAGCGCCACCACAAGATTATCGGGCGCCGCGCGCAGATACTAGTCGAGTCCCCAAGACGCCTCATACCGCAATGTGGTGCTAGCCACAACAAAGACTTCGCCTTCGTGACTACGCACCCTCATAAAGAAGATCTGAGCCTCCACCTCACAAGATGCGCCTCCGCCGCATCACGGGGCGCAGGTGGCGGGCGAGAAGATCAGGTCCTGTGGATCAAAGATCTCTACTGGTTATAATGTTTGTTGGTGTCCTTTTGAATACATATCTAGGTGCTATATTCGTGGAGAATAGTGAGTTAATTCTTGGTGTCAAGATTACATAGGGTGACACTGTAGAGAACAACACTGATGTTGTGAACAATAGTTAAGATATCAACACAGGACGATATTGAGACATAAAGGTTTTTTAATCTTAGATTCCACATGTTTCATGTTATGTTCACCTAATCGATGCTTAAGATTTAGTTTATTTACTAGCTATATTACTAAATGTGCCAAAAAATTGATGTTCATGATACGGTTTAGGGTCATGTTTAATGATATGTTCATTGTACGGTTTGAAAATTGCATTGTTTTATATGAAAAAATCATGCATTTCAAATGAGATTTTTATATAGTCTTATCTACTATTTATCGTGTTTGTACATAAGCAATACTTATATGCATCTAAAATTTACAAAGTATTTTGTAACGTGAGAACATTCAGATTGTGAAATTAAAGATAATTTTAAGCTCGAGTTTGTAAACATGTGTTTGGAATTTGCATGCTTCGATGAATTGATTTAAACATTCAACCATTGCATATTCAGAGTGAACGGTATCGTTCAGACACGGTTAGTGCTCCTTGTAAATAAATTTTTGTCACAAATTAAGTTTTCATTGCAACGCACGGGCACATGGCTAATATAAATAGAAAGGTCTATTTTGTTAGGAAAATTAGGATCTTTGAGAAGAGAAGAGAAGATCTAGAAAAATTGCAACAACTGAGCAACACAAAATTTCTCTTGTGGCGTGCTTCTTGTGGTTCTACCGTGTGCGAATATTGGTGTTTTCCAACAATTGTTATCAGAGCCTTGCTACTCTCGACCTGTGAAGCATGGCATGATCCGATGATGAGACACCTCGCAAGGATCCCAAGCTACTGAAGTCCAACAACCATGCCTGAGAGGTTTAGCTCCAACGACAGCAGTGAGTGGTGAGGGAGATTGGAGGGTCTGTTGTGTATCTAATGCTTACACGGACGAACTATGGCGACTGGGCTCTCCTGATGAGAGTCAACATGCAGGCACAAGACTTATGGGATGTGGTCGAGACAGGCAGTGCCAACATCGACTTCCGTGAAGATCGGATGGCATTGGAGGCCATTCTCTGATTCATTCTATCAGAGATGCTCTTGACGCTCACCACGAAGAATATGGCAAAAGATGCGTGGGAAGCAATTAAGACCATGCGCATGGGTGTCGACCCCGTGCGCAAGGTGAAGGCGCAAGTGCTTTGGAAGGAGTTTGAAGGCTTCACTTTCAAGGATGG
Source organism: Guadua angustifolia (assembly GCA_036346375.1). Taxonomy (NCBI): domain Eukaryota; kingdom Viridiplantae; phylum Streptophyta; class Magnoliopsida; order Poales; family Poaceae; genus Guadua; species Guadua angustifolia. The sequence continues at coordinate 17,462 of JAYEVE010000498.1, read as the reverse complement.
GGATTCAGTGGACGACTTCACTATGCACCTCATCGGTCTTGTCAACAACCTCGCGACTCTCGGTGACAACATTGATGAGCAAAAAAATCATGGAGATATGCTTGTGCATGGTGCCCCCAAGATACTCCCAGATTGCAATCTCCGGGTCACCTTTAGGTGGCGGTCATGACATCTCCCGTGACGAATGTCGCTACTACAACAAGCTCTATCATTGGGCTAGAGATTGTCGTAAGGCGAAGTGTGATGAGCAAGCCGACGATGATCAACTGGTGTTGCTCATGGTGCACATCGAATTGGTCACCGACGCTAACATGGAAGAGAACGAGCATCTTGGTCGGACCAACGACAAGCATGACGATGCTTGGTACCTCGACTCCGGGACGAGCAACTATATGGCGGGTTGCAAGGAGGTCTTCATTGAGCTAAGCACAAGAGTCACCGATCCATAAAGTTCGTGATGCGTTAGTGGTCGACATTCGAGGATGAGGCACCGTGCTGTTCACTTGTCAAAATGGCGAGCATCGTGTCCACACCGACGTCTACTACATCCCACAGCTCCGGAACAACATCATTAGCCTCGGTCAACTATACAAGAATGGTTGTCAGATCTTGATCGATGAGGGCGTACTTTGGCTCCATGATCAACAACGATGACTCCTCACCAAGGCTAAGCATGCTTGGAACTTGTTGTATGTCCTTGCCTTGAACATCACACAATCAGTGTGTCTATTGGCATGGTTCGATGATGAAGCATGGTGGTGGCACGTGTGGTTTGGCCACCTCAACTTCGATGCACTACGTGCAATAGAGCATCATAGCATGGCACATAGACTGCCATAGATTGATCAGCCGAATCGAATTTGTGATAGTTGTTTGGTCGAAAAGCAACACTACAACTCCTTCCTGTAGAAGGCGAAGTACTGCGCCAAGAAGCTTTTGGAGCTAGTGCATGGAGACCTTTACAGTCAGATCACGTCAGTAACACTGGGAGAAAACTGCTACTTTCTCCTCCTCGATGACTGGAGCTAGTACATGTCGGTGAAGCTTCTTGCGTCAAAGAATGAAGAGCCGGATGCCATAATTCAATTCCAATCCAAAACTGAGCTTGAAGCCAAATGCAAGGTTCGCACCCTTCACACCGATCGAGGTGGTGAATTCACACCTGCAGCACTCGTCGAGTATTGTGCGAATCATGGCATTAGTAGGCACCTCTCGGCGCCCTATTCTCCACAACAAAACAGTGTTGTTGAACACTAGAATCAAACAATCATTGAGATGGCATGAAGCATGCTGAAGGCAAAAGAGATGCCCAGAGAATTTTAGGGTGAAGTAGTCAGGACAGTCGTCTACATTCTCAACCGTTTGCTGACAAAGAGCGTCGAAGGCAAGATACCGTATGAGGTATGGCTCAAACGCAAGTCGAACGTGCATTTCTTCACACTTTTGGTTCCATCACGCATATCAAGGTGGTCAAACCAAACGTGAAGAAGCTCGATGACTGGAGCAAGCCGATGGTCTTCATCGGCTATGAACAAGGCTCCAAGGCATACTGTGCATACAATCCCATTGGCAAATGCATGCACGTGACACGCGACATCATCTTCGACGAAGGCACCAAGTGGAGTTGGAGTGAGGATGATCATTGCTACACGTCGAGCATCGGTGAGCAATTTATTAACAACTCCGTCTCAGATGATGACTCAATGTTGGATTCGAGGAGTGCAACCTCGCTATTAGCTTCACCTGTTTCACTAGCTAGCTCGACGCATGTGGTAGGAGGCCATGGTTCACCCGGTTTGGCAGCTGGATCAGACGCACACAGGTCTTCACGCCCATAAACAAGCAACGCATGCACCGTGGTGCCCAGTACCAGTGATTCCACGTCTGACGTTGGGGCATGCATCGAGTTTGCCTCAACTCCATCCAATGCATTGGCGTTGCTCGATGCTAACGATGATGGTCTACAGAGGTTCCAGACCATGGCAAATATTTATGACACGACCGTCACATAAGAACTCGGCATTGATGAGTTATATCTCTTGTTCGGAGAAGAGCCGGCCACTTTTATGGAGGCCGAGGAAGATAAGAATTGGTGCGCGACAATGCTTGAAGAAATAAGCTTGATCAATAAGAACCGGACATGGTTTCTTGTTGATCTTCCAGGCAGTTGCCAACTGATTGGGTTGAAATTGGTGTTTAAGATAAAAAAGGATGCTCTCGGGGCCATCCTCAAGTACAAGGCACGGCTCATGGCAAAGGCGTATGTCCACTGTGAGGGGGTGGAATTCGAGGAGGTGTTCGCACCGGTTGTGCGCCTTAAATCCGTTCACCTCCTAATCGCTCTTGCCACGCATGAGGGGTGGATGGTGCACCACAAGGAAGAAAACCTATCTTCCTCAATAGTGATCTCAAGAAGGAGGTGTATGTCGAGCAACCTCCCAAATTTTGTCACCAAAGGGCAAGAGAAGAAAGTGTATAAGATATCGAAAGGCGCTCACGGGCTGCAGCAAGCACCTAGAGCATGGTACTGAAGTTGGACACTTGCTTGGCAACCCTTGGTTCGCGAGAACACGTCGAAGCATGCCGTGTATGCACGCGATAGCGGCACATTGTGGTTTCTTGTGGGGATCTACGTCGATGACCTCATCATCATCAGTTTGGATCCACAAGAAATCGCCATGTTCAAAGAAGAGATGAAGTCTCTCTTCAAGATGAGTGACCTTGGGTTACTTAGCTTCTACCTCGGCATCGAAATGCATCATCGATGGCTTCATCACCCTCAACTAAGTGGCATACACGCAACACGTATTGGAGATGAGCGGCATGGTGAATTACTGAATTGCAATCCATGCCAAGCCCCCTTGCAACCGACTAACCGAGGTTCAAGTTAAGCAAGGCAAGCACGACTCCGTCAACTGATGCAATGATGTTTCAAAGCATCATCGAAAGTCTAAGGTACTTGGTGCACACATGTCAAAACATCGCATACTCGGTGGGATACATGAGTCAGTTTATGGAGAACCTGACAACCGAGCATCTTGTTGCAGTCAAGCATATACTGCGCTACACCATCGACATACGACAGTTCGGGTGCTACTACACCCAACAGACGAGAGAGCCCTAGCTGATTGGCTACAACAATGTCGATATGGTTGGCGACATCAACATGCGCAAAAACACTATAGTGGTGCTATTTTTCCTCAGGCAAAGCCTCGTCAGTTGGCAATTGCAGAAACAGAAGGTGGTGGCCTTATCTTCGTGCGAAGCTTAGTACATCGTTGCAATTGCAACGACGGTGGCATAATGCCAAGGCATATAGCTTGGATGACTTCTCACTGATTTAAAAAAAGAGGAGGTTGGTCCAATAATGCTTAAGGTGGACTATAAATCGGCAATCTCCCTTAGCAAGAACCCTGTCTTTCATGATCGAATCAAGTACATGGATACGAGATATCACATCATTCAAGAGTGCATCGAAGAAGAAAAGGTTGAGGTCAAGTACTGATGGGCAACTCGCAGCCATCCTGACGAAGTCACTTGGACGTGTCAAATTCTAGGGGTTGTGCACAGAGATTGGTTTCATCGAAGTCAAGAAGCACTAAGTTTAGATAGGGATCTGTTAGAAAACTTAGGTGCTAATTATATATAGAAAGGTTATTTGTTAGGAAACTTAAATGCATATAAATAAAAAGGTCTATATTTGTTAGGAAAATTAGGATATTTGAGATAGAGTCTGATTTTATAGAAATTGAGTTTTCTTTCTTGTTTTTTTTTCAAGTTTGTAATACGTTTTCTCTTTAAATAGAGAAGAGAAGACTCGAAAAATTTACACAGTTGAGCATCCAGATTTTCTCCTGTCGCGTGCGTATGTCCTCGTGGTTCCACCGTGTGCGAATACCGGTGTTTTTCCAACACATCTAGCGGCAGGAAGTCCTCCGGACACGTCTTGGTGTCGTCCAGCGGGTCCAAGTCGAACCTCTCCTCCGTGTTGGGGTCGATGACCTGAACGTACAGCTTCCGCTCCGGATAGTTGCCGGCGGCGATGGAGTCGTAGAGGTCTGCGTGGGCGTGGTTTGTTCTTATCGCCTACCGTATGTTTCGTAAATCCATCGTGCTGACTCACGCCGTGAGGTGGGTTTCAAAGGAACTTGACGTAGTGCGCCTTGCTGGCCTTGTTCACGAAGGTGTTGGTCTTGACGCCGAAGCCCTCCATGTGGCGTTAGTTTGTGGGGATGTCGACGTCGTCGAACAGGAAGATGAGCGATGCTCACGCACGCATCGCTGGTTGGGCTTGAGCGCGTGGATCACGTCGGGGAACTTGACGTCGTCGTGGATGAAGAAACGAGGAAGTTGTTGTCAGGACCCGGATTTGGTCCAACAATACAGGAGAACAGATCCTTTCCAAATCACGACCACGATCAATGAAACATCCGAATTAACACCAAAACCTATAGGATATGTAGGAGATATACGCTACAGTCTAGAACTACCAGAGATATGCAGAGGAAAGTTGTTCTTCTCATTTCAGCACCAAGTCTTATACCCATCTAGGGCTTACAGCGCAAAAGCCAACAACCCGATCAGCTTTCAGTTACAAAAGCAGTAAAAATAGAAAATGACAATACATCAGTGATTCCATTGCAGTAATTACTGTGCTCCGTCAAATGACCGTTGGATTAGACTCGCCCCTGAGAAATATCATTCTCGCCGTTGATCTTCACTTACTTGTAATCAGTAAACTTCAATTCTCTACTTGCTGAATATAACCTGTCTTCCCGCCAAGACAAAACTCCCTGATTCCTGACATTGCCCTCCGTTGAAGCAAGTGCTTGTCCTCAAGCTTTGAAACCAGGAAACACGTGACGTATAAAACTTGCATCTTCCCAGGTAGCATCTTCAATCGGTAGATTCTCCCATTGAATCAACCATTGGGTGACCGCAACGCTATGTCTGGGTATCATGCGCCGATCCAGAACAGCCATTGGTTCGGTTTTGATCCTGCCTTCAGTATCCACCAACGGTAAGCCTGCCAGAGGTACAGCTCGAGCTCCCATATGTTTCTTGAGCTGGCTGACGTGGAAGACGGGATGAATACCAGCTCCTTCTGGTAACTGCAACTTGTATGCGACTGCTCCAACTTTACTCACCACTCGAAAGGGGCCGTAAAACTTGGACCGCAATTTCAATGATCCCCGCAATCCGAACGCGTTTTGCCGGTATGGTTGAAGCTTAAGGTATACCATGTCTCCAATTTTGAAGCTTCTCTCAGTTCGCTTCTTATCTGCAAATCTTTTCATCCGGTGTTGAGCCTGACTCAGGTTTTCTTTGAGCTTCTTCAACATGTTTTCTTTCTCTTCGACTGTGGCCTTGGCTTCTTCAGACACATTGCATGGTATGGTGAACTCAGCCAACTGAGAAGGTGGATATCCGTAGAGGGCTTGGAAGGGCGAAATCTTCAATGCAGTATGGTATGACGTGTTGTACCACCATTCCGCCATTGTTAGCCAATTCAACCATCGCTTTGGTTCCTGGAAACCATGCTGCGCAAGTATGCTTCTAGGCATTGATTTACTCGTTCTGTCTGGCCATCGGTTTGAGGGTGATGGGCTGTGCTGAATCGAAGTGATACCTTAAGCACTTTGAAAATCTCTTGAAATAGCCGACTGGTGAATATGCGGTCTCTGTCTGTGATGATAGCCAGAGGTAAGCCATGCAATTTAAAGATGTTATCCATGAAAATATGAACAACTTGTTGGACTGAATAAGGATGTGACAGAGCTAAAAAGTGAGCATATTTTGTCAATCTATCTACCACCACCATGATGACTTCCTTCCCTTTGGAATTTGGCAATCCTTCTATGAAATTCATTGATATGTGTGACCATGCCATCTCAGGTATTTCTAAGGGGTTAAGCAACCCAGGGATCTGCACATGTTCCGCCTTGGTCAATTGGCACACTGGACATTCCCTGACAAAAAACTCCACACTTCTCCTCAGCTTCGGCCAATAGAATATTTTCTTAAGTCTATGATATGTAGCTCTTACCCCAGAATGACCCCCCATGGCTGACGTATGAAATGTCTCCAGCAGCACAGTGCGAAAATTTCCTTGACTACCAATGTACACTCTGCCCTTATACTTGAGAAGACCAGCCTCGAATTTATAATGATCTTTTAAAGATTCATCCGTCTGCAAGTCCCTTATGATTTTTGCCACCTTTTCATCTTGCTCATAACTATCTTTGATATCTGATACCCATTCTGGTATCACATAAGTGATGCGACACATTGGTCTGACTCCACTTCGATAGAAGGCATTCTTGACAAAGCATCTGCGGCTTTATTCACCTTGCCTTTTTGTACTCAATTTGGAAATCAAACTTGAGTAACTTAAGCATCAGTTTGTGTTGGATTCCATCCACTAACCTCTGAGATGTGATGAACTTTAAGCTTTTTTGATCGGTTTTGATGATCATTGTATTACCCAACAAATAATGCCTCCACTTCTTAAGTGCTTCCAAGATAGCCATTGCTTCTTTATCGTATACTGATTTCATAGCCGCCCTTGGTCCTAATGCCTTGCTGAAATATGCAATAGACCTACCTGCTTGCATGAGTACAGCTCCAATGCCCGCACCACTCGCATCAGTTTCTAGGTGGAAGGGTTTGGTGAAGTCGGGTAAGGCAAGGACTGGACATGTGGTGATAATTCGTTTCAGCTCTTTAAAAACCTCCGTGTGTTCAGGTCTCCAATGAAACCCATCTTTTTTCAGCAGATCAAATAAGGGCCTGCAGATCACTCCATAACCCTTTATGAATCTCCTGTAGTACCCAGTAAGCCCCAGGAATCCCCTCAATTTGGTCACCGAGTCTGGGACGGGCCACTTCAACACATCCCGGATTTTCTTTGGATCAGTAGAGACCCCTCGACGTTAATCACATGACCCAGATAATCTATAGTGTCTACACCGAAAACACATTTGATTCTTCTAGCCACCAGATGATGGTCCCTCAATAGTTGCAAAGCAATTTTCAAGTGTTGAATATGCTCATTCATACTCTTACTGTATATTAAAATATCATCAAAAAATACCAATATGAACTTCCTCAAGTGCTCTTCAAATACAGTATTCATTAGGGCTTGAAATGTCGGGGGTGCATTAGTCAATCCAAATGGCATCACGGTGTACTCGTAATGCCCAGTGGGTCTTGAAAGCAGTCTTTGGTATGTCTTCATCCTTCATCCGGATTTGATGATAACCCGATCTGAGGTCCAGCTTAGAAAAAACACTTGACCCTTGTAACTCATCTAAGAGATCTTCAATTACTGGCATGGGGAATTTGTTTTTAATGGTCATACTGTTTAGTTGCCTAAAGTCCATACACATACGCCATGTGCCATCCTTCTTCCTTACCATGACTACCGGTGATGAATAAGGACTGCTGCTAGGCCTGATTTCTCTTGTCCTCAACATCTCCCTGATAATCTCTTCAAGTGCAGTCCTCTGACGATGTGGGATACGATATGGCCTCAAGTTCGGTGGTTCCACTCCTGGTTTCAAATGTATTACATGGTCACAATCACGTCTTGGTGGCGTCCAGTTTGTTCAGAGAAAACATCAGTGAATTCATTCAATACTTCTTCCATTCTGGAGTCCATCGGAACCGAAACATCCCATACTTCCCCCTCTATCGAATTAATCTGAATGAAAAACCCATTGACACTCTTGGGCGCCAACTTCTAGAATTGCGCAGCTTTCAACATGCAATTGACTTTGGGTTGTGTAAAGTCAGAGAAACAAACCTTTTGCCCATCCTTGATAATGGTCAGCATTTTCTCTTTCAAATCCAACTCGATTGGGCTATACTCATACAACCAATCAGCCCCTAGAATCACATCATAATTTCCTAGTTTCAATAACTTGAAAGTGGAATTAAAGGAGATACCTTGTATCTTGTAGCACAATTGTTTCACTATTGCATCCGAAGTCAAAAAGCCCCCTCCTGCAACCACTATTTTCCTAAGTGGCACAAGACATAAAACGCACCCAACTTTTACTGCATAATCATAATCCAGGAAGGAATGTGTGCTCCCACTATCAACTAGAGCTATTGCTGGTTTGCCCTGAATACTCACCATCAACGAAAAAGTGAATGTCCCACTCACTCCATGAGCAGCATACACTGATACCTGCATTATCTGTTCTTGTACTCCCTCTTCCAAATCTCCTTCAGGACTGACCGGATTAGTCACAGCCCCGGTTGTGTCCTCCGGTGATCCATCTGCTTCGGCTTCCAGGTTCTCCTGATCTCTGTCGGGACCCGAATTCGTAATTCGGAAACCTTCTGTGTTTTAGACTAGTCCCAGGATCGATTAGCTAGTGCCCACGCTAACAAAGATGAATATCACAATCATACACAACGGATTAATAAATAAAGAATTTATCTTTTAATATAATATGTTGAACAACCTTAAGGTTAACTTACAATTGTGAAGCTGGATGGCTTCAACTCGAAATAAAATGAGCAATGGAGCGAAGAGCGTCGGTGAATCCCATCAAAATACCATAGGCATTTGACAAAGTTCAACTCCTAGATATTTGCCTTCATGCAGAACTTCTCCTTCTTTGAAGACAAAGACTTCTCCTCAACTGGTGATGTTTTGTTAAAGCAAGGGTGAATACACAAGTACTCAACAAGTCATGCATGAATGCGGTTCTATTACTACATGCATGGCTTATTCCAAAGGATGGTGAATGGTTCTTTTGCAATAAAGCAATTCACAAATAATCATAATAGATAGAAAAGCGATAAAACAAATAATACCCATAATAAATTTCGCAATCATTTTCAAGTAAAACATTTCTCATCCTAACCAATTTTCATATCACATTGTCCACATTCCCAACCTCATTTTTATCAAAATCTAACCCTTGATCAGTAATCCCGAGCATTGTCGATTCAGTGGACTCGGCTATTCGAATAGTTTTACACTCTGCAGAGGTTATACACTTTACCCACAAGATATAATCAACTCACCACGTCGGTAGTGAATCGCCATACAATAGTATCACGAATGGCGATCATAACAAAGCCTTTCCAAAGATCCGTCTAAACCCAAGACTTGCGCTAAGGTTTCAACATTTGGAGGATCAAGTTACCACAACCAGGGCCCCCTCTTGCGCTGTGAGTTTTACTACCCGCACACTCGGGACTCACTTCACCACGACAGTACCAAAGAATAGATTTCACAATTTACTCAGCTAGATCCGTCCCATTCCAGAACTTGTGGTTGTACGAGTGACTCAGGTCAAAGGCTTACAAGGTGAAGTCCTTAACTGACCAGGGCAAGACATCCTTCTCTCAAAATTGGCGCACAGCCCTCACAACACTCAACCCACCCAAATGCCACGATGGCCCACCTGGCATAAAGCCACTTGCCCCAGTCTAAATCCTTTATCACCCCAGTTGATTATTGCGCAACACAATTCCAACAACAACTCAACATCCATGTAGAACCACGCTTGGTTCCACATATCAACATCATCGTGTGGCAACACGTCACACCATTCACAAACACATTTCATAATCCATTAATCGAGATTATTCTTTTATTTTCAAAAGACATGAGTTGCGTGGCATAGCTAAGCAATTATACACGGTCTAACCAACCCACGTTGGCAAGTAATAACAACCAACTAATAATCAACCATCTTAGGGTGACAAATGAATTATGGCATACAATTAATCATGGCAAGGTGATATTAGCAGTTGGATTGTATAACTAATCCCAAATTAATTTAAATCATTTTAATTCTTGAACTAGCATGCAATAATTTGAATCAAAGTAAATTTGTAAAACTGGGAGCAATATGATCAAAGCACGACTTGCCTAGCCCTTGCTATTTATATTATTCTTCACTCTTTATCTTCAATCCTTGATCCTCGATCTTCAATCTCCACTTGCTTGATCCTCAGCTCCTTCGAGCGACTTCCAGCAACGTGTCTAACGATAAACAAACACAAATACAACAAAACTCAAAAGTAAATCAAGTAAACTCCAAATTAAGAACGAATAGCATTGGGCACAACGGCTTAGATGAAATTAGGAACTTAAATGGATTAGGTCGATGATTAGACAAAATAGAACGGCTTTCAAAAATACACGAAGAAAGATTAATAAGCGGGAAAGAAGGAATAATATTCAAAGAATATTTCCTTTGAAGTTGCTATCTTGATTAGACAGACAATGACATATGGCTCTCGATCCATAGACCGGGTCCATAAAGATATGTTAGTTCGCCATGAACTAAGCAGATGCTTGAGATTGACTTTTGTTGATCGAACGGTACAGTCAACCAAAAGGAAGATAGACTGATAGACTAGGTCTGGTACAAGAGTATGACATGTGGCTAGTGGTTTATCGACCAAGACCACGAATGAATTCTAGGTTAATGGCAGATTAGACTTTCAAGGATAAGACAAGGACGGATGGGGTCGACATTCACTACGGTTCGATCCGGAGGTTAGTCTTACATCGGGGACGGAACTCGACGACGATGAGGCGGTGATGATATGAATAGATAGGAGCGATAGCATGGCTCAGAGATGGTCTGGCAGGGAATGACATATGTGGTACACCCATCTTCAGGTTAGGGTACTAATATAAGGTTCGGCTATACAACAAGGATACGATATATGACAGCGATGATGACATGGCATCGGAGATGACACAAAACCCGGTTAGATTTAGGATTGATTGTAGTTGACCAACTAGTGGTACCACAATCGTTCACATGGCCCACGATGAACTTGGTTCATCGAGCCGGTCTTAGGTTAGGGTTTAGGTTCGGCCACAAGCATTATATAGTGATGAGGCTATCTCATTGCATAAGATGGGGCTAGGTCACAACATGGCTATATGATACTACGGCTTTCACTTGTACATACACGCATGTGACGGTTAGGCAAACGATTAAGGTGGCATGTCATACGGGCGACGATTGGGTGGCAACAATGGAATAACATGGCTCTGGACAGCAAGATATACTTGTCATGGTGACATGGCAAAAAGGACGGCTAAAACTAAGAACACGAGAAAAGGTGAGATCGGCGACTAATCTTTTGGTAACGGCTTTAACAACGAACAGAGGCTAACGGAACTTCATAGATAGACAAAACAGAGATATTACCACCTACTAGACATGGTGACACGGTCACAACAGGCTAGGATGATTGGCGGTGAATTTTGGTAGATGCAACAGCAAAGGGGAAGTGAGCACCACGTAGAACGCGGCGACACGAACTCAACGATATTGCCGAATTTGGCAGCAACCCAACGGATTGATCACAAACTGCCGATGAACGGCTCCCGGAGCTAATAGATCAAACTGCCATAACTATTAAAGTACTGCACGAAACCTAACCAAATTTTACAGAGAGTTATCTGGGATCATTTGGCACAAAGTGATGTGAACAGATCTGAGTTTTACCTTCTGGATCAACGGGGAACACGCGACGAAGTTTTCTGCTGTCCGCAACGCTGATCGATCGGAGAAAAGAATTTTCTGCACAAAATCACGAGGTCAAAACCATGGGTTAGGGTGAGCACCATGTAGGGGACATCAAGAGGAGTCTACCATAAAATTTCACGCGCCAAACTCAATAAAAAACGAGGGAGAACGGACTCCGGCAAGATTTGATCTTTGGGCGGCCATAACTTTTGATCCAGTGGATGAAATGGCACCAAATTTGGATGAAAGATAGAGGGTACCTTGAGTCACGACGTGACACATACGGATCTTGAAAAGAGTCAACGAATTGACAGAGAACGCGACGCCAAAACAGACCGACGTGAGGGCGACGCTCGGGGCGATGCGGCGGCGCGGCTGCTCTGTTTGGAATCTTCCAAAACTGTTTCACAGGGGTGTTTCAAACATCATGGGGGTGCTCCACAAAAAATTTGAGGATGAACGGAGTTCGGGAGCGCCCGGTAGAGCTCACCGAAGTTCTCACCAGAGTTGGGGAAGAAGGCTCGTCGAGGGAGATCCGTTGTGATTCTGATGCTAATCTTTGAGTATGATGTGGGAAATAAGGAGAGATGTCTAGGTTTCAATTTTCCACTACAAAGGAGCGGTGGATCAACGGGAAAAGCTCGCCGGAGTTGGGAAGGAAATCGGTGGCCGGAGGTGCTTTGGTAGGTATTTTCAAAATCTGATTTTACTAGAGGTATAGGACAACAATAGGAAACTCTGGTAAAAATTTCAGATCGAAATAAGTTCGGGAGTGACCAGGAGAGCTCGTCGAAGTTTTCGCTGGAGTTGAAAAGAATGGCTTGTACAGGGAGATCCAGAACTTGGATAGGAAACATTCCAGTTGGGTTGTAAATAGAACGCACTTAAGAATCTGTGGTTCAATTTATAGGACGATCGGACCAGCGGATCGTCAGAAAACGCTCGCCGGAGTTATGACTGGAAATTGACTGGAAACTGCCGGCGTTACTGTGGTGTTACTGTTTATTTAATCCGAAAATCAAACAACCGTTCAAGAAAAATCGAAATAAATGTCAAACAACCATTAAAAATTCCGAAAAAAAATCTGAAACGTCACCCACAGCCTTAGTAACACACATAAAATATTATTACATAAAATAATAATTTTATTCACGTACAATAAATACTTTTATATTGTTTTGAATATCTTTTAATTTTGAAAATACTAAAACAACCCCAAAAATTCTAAGAAAATTGAAGAAATTTAATTAGGACATTTTAAGATCAACTAAAATATTTTGGTACCACCAAATATTTTATTTTTATATCAACATATATTTTTATTTTGTTAAAGCTTTCGGAAAGGCTTTAGAAAATATATAATTTGACAATTGTAGGAAATTTTGCAGAAATTCCCTTAGGTTTATTTATATTAAATAAGATAGTTTTAGCAAAACCAAATCTTTTATTTTGTCTCCAAAGTATATTTTTTTAATTAATGAGACTCTTGGAAAGGTTTTGAAATCAGGATTTTAACAAATAATGGAAAAATTCTCCGAAGTTCCTTGTGATATATTTTTTTAAAAATTAATCCCAACTTAAATAGGGTTTTCATTTTTTTAATGGAATAGTTTTTAAGTTTTTCTAAAAATAGGCAAAAGTCTTTTTCTTTTGAACTCTAGATAAATCCAGAAAATAAAGAGGAGACAAATAAACTTGAGACGACCAATAAATTGATAATTTAAAATATTTTTTTATCCTATTTTTGAAATAAAATTTTGGGATGTTACAATCTCCTTTCAATATCAGGTTATGCAGTGCATGTCTGACTTTGCATGTTGATTATGCCCTGGAGTCCACACTTCATTACAATGCCAACAGGTTCTGACCTGCTTACCACTCGGTTTTCCTTGTGGTATCTCTTTCTTCACTTCCTTGATCACAACATGGTTGGCGTTTCTTTGAGTTCCAGTAGCTTTGAACTTGGATGTACCACCTGGAATAACCACTTCTCCTAACTACTGCAGCCTTTTCTTCCATTTTGGCATACGAGTACACTTCAATCAAACCCTTGGGTTGATGACTGCCAACTGAGTATTTGATTTCATCTTTAAGTCCCCCAATAAAACAACTTAACAGATAATTCTCTTGTAGATAAGCATGATCTCGCTTAACAAGCTCAACACATTTTTCAAAATAATCGATGTATTTATTGACTGAGCTGATCTGCTTTATCCCTTGCAACTTCTCCACTGCTTCATGAGCATTAGCGTCTGAAAACCGGTCACATAAAATCGCACTGAACTGATGCCAATGTAAAGACTACCATGGTATTCCAATACCACGAAACCAAGTATTAGCCCTGCCAATCAGATGACCCACTGCCAAGTTGACCCACTGTTCCATTGGAGTACCTGCCATCTCAAAGAATTTCTCGCATTGATCCAACCACCCGAGTATCGGCGCGCGATGAAAATTGAATTTAAGATTCCTCCAACACAAGCTGTGTCCTCGGCCTCAATAAACCCGCCGACACGGGCACTCCGCCATGTGGGACCAACTGCGCAGGATGCTCAGCCCACCATCGGCACGAAGACTTTTGTCGCTCTGGAGAGAAATAATGACGATAAAATAAGTCTATGTCCACGGCATAAATGTTGCCGATTTACACATATTAAATTTTGTCGACTGCTTTTATTTTAGCCGACAATAATAATTCCAGATTAATTCGTAAAATCTATTTGAAAATGTTTTTGTTGTTTTTAAAATTAAGAAAAATTAAATAGAGCTTTTAGAATAGTTGTTAGGTAACATACATCTATATGACATGTAACTTTTTATTATTTAATTAATTGGTATGTTACGGCGCTTATGTGTATGTCTCCGTGCACGCATTTCACGCCGAGTACTTTGAGTAGAACTTGTGACGATCTAACGCACTAATTGAAAGAGCGAGGAATGACCGAATAGGTTGTGCGTGTTGTAAAACCTTTATGACCGTAGAAATGTCTCTGTTCGACCCGTCAGAGGCTACAAAAATATCAAGAACGTCACGGCCGGTGGTGATGACTCACATTTCCTTGAGTTTTGGTAAGAATTTGTTGTGACGATGAAATGCTTCGAAAGAAGAGCGAGCAATTAGCTAGAATAGGTTGTGCATGTTCTAAAAACCTTAAACGGCCTTAAAAATCTCTCAGGCGAAAGAAGAGCGAGCACGCACGTGTCCTAGTATCCGACGGTGGTCCCATGAGTGCCCCTGCGTGTCCACGGCATAAATGTTGCCGACACAAAGTTGAACCTGTGTCGCGGTTAGATCTTAACCGCTTTACACAAGCACCGGCCCGCCTTGCATTTAATTGCCTCCCCAAGATGTCGACGGTGGGCCCATGGCCCATGAGTGTTGTTCAGTGTCCACGCATAAATGTTGCCGATTTACAAGTTCAACTCGTGGTCGCTTGGCTTTGACCTAACCGCCGACACAAGACCGGCCCGCCTCGCACGACTGCCTCCCAAGATTCGACGGTGGGCCCATGGCCCATGAGTGCTGTCTGTGTCCACGGCATTAATGTTGCCGACGACACAAGTTGAACCTGTCAGACGTGCGACTGTTTTCCAGACTTTGCGTGAATCTGCGCCTGCAATTGCATGCTTGCAGGAGTCAAAACTCCAAAGTATCGACCAGACCATCCTGCGCCAAATTGGTGGCCAGCGCCTTGCGTCGGTGGCCATTCTTCCTGCGCAGGGGGTCAGAGGTGGAATCATTCTGCTCTGGGATGATGAAAAGGTGGTCGTCACAAACGTTGTTCCACGGGCTTTCTCCCTCTTGGCAGATGTCTCTATTCGTTCTGATGGGACCTCCTTCCTTCTTACCACTGTGTACGGCCCAACTGTCGACCGCGACAAGACTGTCTTCCTGGAAGAGCTCGAGTCTATCGCGCCGGCACCGCATGTTCCATGGCTAATCATGGGCGATTTCAACCTCATCTATGAGGCTAGGGACAAGAACAACAACAATCTGAATCACCGCTTAATGGCTCGTTTCCGTGCGGTCTTAAATCGCCAGCGTTGCGTGAAATACCCTGCAGTAATGTGGTGTTCACCGAGCAATGAGCGTGTCAATCCGTCTTTGATTAAATTAGACCGAGTTCTCTGTAACCATGAGTGTGATGTTCTACTCTCCAACCATCTGCTACAAGCGCTTTCCACCTCCATGTCCGACCACTGCCTGTTGTTGTTATCTCGTGAGGATGGTGTGATCAAAGCCTGGAGCTTTAAATTCGAGAATTTCGGGCGAGGCTTCCGGTTTCGCAGTGGTCCAAGATGCTTGAACTCCTGGCGCGCTCGTGGAGCCTTGGCAGCGGATTGATCATAAGCCGCCAGAAACAGCGAGAGCCCTTCGCGCCTGGAGCAAATCTCTATTCAGTGATGCTGCACAACAACTTCTCTTGGCTAATGCTGTTATCTTACGCCTCGATGTAGCCCAAGAATCGAGGACTCTGTTGCTTGAGGAGCTGCACCTTCGCAAGGCGCTCAAAATTAGGGTCACGGGATTGGCCGCTGTGGAGCGTGCTCGCAAAAGGCAGGCTTCCAGATTCACGTGGATTAAGGAGGGTGATGCCAATACCCGTTTCTTCCACTTAAAGGCTAATGGGTGTCGACGCAAGAACTTCATTCAGTCACTTCGTTCTGACCAGGTCACGGCCACTCTCCACAAGGATAAAGAACAAATTCTTTTTCAGCATTTCTCTCAACTGCTGGGTTCTAAAAGATCGCGCTCTCTGGACATTGTCTGGCCATGCCTCAACCTTCCTTCACATGACTTGGAGGGTCTTCAGGCCGACTTCACCGAGCACGAAGTCTTCCTTGCTATTAAATCCTTGCCATCTGATAAAGGCTACGACCTGGACGGCTTCCACTCGGAGCTTTCTCAGTGCATTGCCGAAACCGTTAGAAATGATGTCATGGCTTTATTATGGTGTTTCCAGAATGGAACTTCCAATGCACTTGCACCTCTTAATCGTGCATCGATTGTGCTCGTTCCAAAAAAAGAAGGTGCGGACACGGCCAGTGATTTCCGCCCCACCACATTCACTCCATTTCAAAGATTGTTTCCAAGGTCCTTGCACTGCGACTTTCGGGTCACATTGATTCCTTAATATCACCGTCTCAAAGTGCTTTTATCAAGGGCCGAAGCATCCAAGAGAACTTCCTTGCTGTCCGCAGCCGCGCCCGCCTCCATAATCGTTTGCACATCCCGGTCCTCATGTTGAAGCTTGATATCACCAAAGCCTTTGATTCCGTTTCCTGGGAATACCTCCTTAACATACGCATCTTGCTGGGCTTCGAAGCAGATGGCGTCGTATTTCTCTCCCGATTCCCTCGTGGTCATCCTCATAAATGCAGGCTTCTTAATGGAGTCGAGGCCGCCCATCATTCATCGGTAGCATGCTTACGCCAGGTGATCCGCTATCGCCCTACCTCTTCGACCTAGCTATTGACCCGCTATACTTCCTGCTACAAAAGGCGACGGACGACGGGATCCTCTCGCCTTTAAAAGACAATGCCCCGTCTGCTCGTCTCTCTCTGTACGCGGATGATGTAATCATTTTCTTAAATCCGGTAAGGGAGGAGCTGCAGGCCGTCATCTCGATTCTGCATCACTTCGGCGAGGCCTCGGGCCTTCGGGTCAACATGCTCAAGAGCTCTATCGCGCGTCCAAAGGTCAAAAACCTCGACCTTCATACCATACTCCAAATCTTTTCACGCAGGCGGTTTCAATTCCCAATCAAATACGGGTATGACTCTAACCCTTGGGCGCCTCGGCGTGCTCACCTACAAACCGTCCTAGACGGGTTGCGCGTCGCTTGGTACGATGGCAATCTAATCATCTTCTTGCTCGGCGATTCCACAGACGGGCGGAGGATCTGAGCCGGGTTTTGTTCGGAAGAGAGCGTCTTCAAGGTCAAGCAA